>JANHFJ010005670.1:7073-19858 GCA_032468195.1 Cerberus rynchops
TGCTTTGTGCTGTAGTCCACTATTAGCTCTTTTGTCTTGCTGGCATTGAGGAGAAGTTTGTTTTCCTGGCACCAGCTTTCAAGGTTCTTAATTTCAAGGTTTTAATTTTGGGGTGAAATTAAAAAAAAAAGATTTTAGCTCTCACCCAGTTCCACAGCTGCTCACTGCTTTCACTCCTCCTGCACCAGTCTTAGATGGTGGGTGGTTCAGTTATTGTCTCAGTCTTTGTGGTGGCCATTTCTGACCGCCTCTTTGTCTCGCTGTGGCTGAGAGGACTTTCAGCCTAGGGATCCTCCGGGGGAATTGCAATTTCCTCCTGACCACTTTGGGCACCCCTCTTCACTTTGCTGCTCCTACAGAGCAGTGTTATGCTCCATATGGAGCCCACAAATGGGGGAAGACCAGCGGGAGATTAGGGCTATCCTTTCTCCCTGCTGCTGCTGACCAAAACTGGAACTGGAACCCTCGGGAGGACTTCTATTATCAAGATAAAGAGCAGAAGGGACATTGGATATCCTTGTCTAACTCCTTTCTTAATTTCAAATTCCTCCATGCTATCTCTGTTAAATATCACCCTGGCTTTTTGTTTCTTGTATACTGTCTGGATCATTGATTCAAATTTCTTTCCTAAGCACATATTTTCCATCTGGTGGAACATGAATTGCCAACTCACATTGTCGAAGGATGAGCTCTAGAGCTATTTCTCTGGATGAGCTTCATAATATTCTAAGATATTCATCACCATTCTAGTATTATATTCACAAATATCTATATTTGTCTTCTAGATAAAAAACCATTTTGGTCTGAATGTATTATTTCATTTAAAACCAATTTTAATCTTTCTGCCATTATAGTTGCGAATATCTTATAACCTACATTCAATAGCGAGATGGGCCTATAATTTTTTATCTGTTTGTTGTCTGTATCCTCTTTGGAATGATGTAAGCTTCTGTCCAAGAATCAGGCTTTTTTGCACCCTCCAATACATCATTATACATCTGCAACAAAGTTAGTTCAAAATAATCATAAAGGATTTTATACAATTGCCCCCATAAACCATCCAGGCCAGGAGTCTTTCTATTTTTTTTATTTTTGTACTGTCCTTTTAAACTCTATAGCCATTATCTCTTTGTTTAGTATTTATCTATGTCTGTTTTCTATTTCCGGCAAAGGATTCTCTTTTAAATAACTTTTTATATCTTCCTCACATGACTTTTCCTCTTTATATAAATCTTCAAAAATACTTTTTTCCCCCATTTTGTAATGTTCCTCACCATTTTCATCTTGTAATGTTTGTATCAATTTTTTCTCCATTTCTTGTTTTAATTTGTATGCTAGCCATCTACTGGGTTTGTTGGCATATTAAAAAAAATGTTTTGCTATTTTCAATTATCTTGCTCTTTCTTCCTGTTCTACCATGTTTAACTTGTGTTTGGCTAAAACAAGTCTTGCCTTTATGTCCTTTTCTCCTGGTTTCTCTTGTAGACCTAACTCCAATTTTTTAATTTCCTCTTGAAGAGCTTTTTGCTTATGTCTTTTCTATTTCTTTTGGTTATATAAGGGATTGCTATCCCACTCAGAAAAGCTTTAGTTGCATCCCACAAAATTAGTACTGATGTTGGTTGCTTTAAGTTTTCCTGAAAAAATGTGGCCATTTCTGTTTTGATTCTTAAAATAAATTCTTCTTCCTGTAATAGTTGAGAGCTCAGTGTCTATCTATTTCTCAATTTAGATTGTCCCCTCCATGTTATCTTTAAAGGATTATGGTTTGCCCAAATGTTCGGTAATATCTCTATTTTTTCTATTTCGTTACCTATCTCCTTTATTTATCCATGCCATATCTATATGGGACCAGGATTTATGTGGATTTGAATAATAGGTATATTCCTTATTTTTCAGATGAAATTCTATCCATTGATCAATTAAGTTAAATTCTTGTGTCGTATCTTGAAAAGTCCCTGGTAACGTATTTTGTTTGTTTTTCCTCTTGTATTCACTAACATGATCTATTTTTCCATCTACTACTGTGTTGAAATCTCCTACCATACATATGTTTCCTTGTCCTAATTCTATAATTTTTCTGTGTAGTCTATCATACAATTCATTTTGATATTAATTTGGGGCAAAAATTGTCACCAGTAATAAGATCTTTGTTTTAAATTGCATGGATCCTTTTAATATGGTCTTTCCTTTCTAGCATAACATGGAAATAAAAGATCTCTTAATTCCTCTTTTAGCTTCTTCAGTAGTTCAGCTGGCTAAGCTTCTCTAATTTAATCAATCTGGGGACTGATTGTACAATGTAAGTCATCTCAGTGTAATAGCTCAGTATATGACTGAGTTATACAGTATGTCTAAGTATATAGTATTTAGTATTTATGATTCCTCAAAAGGCTAGCCTGTGAAAGTAGTACCGCAAAATGTAGAGAAGATAAAGATATTTTTCTCCATCAGTCATATATGAAACACAGTTTCTTAGACATTTTGAAAACACAGTTAAAGAATGTCTAGACAAAGAGAATGAAGATGGATGTGAAGCTTTAAAAGCATTACAAGTGGAAGGGCTGAGGAAATGAAGATTACAGGCTAATGTGTTTTCAAATGTATTTTTTCTTCTAGCAGCTGCTTTTTAATTTTTTTTGGCAGTTTTCAGCATCTAGTAAACATGGGTGCATTTTTGTAAAATACGTGGATGCACACATTAAAGACAGTTTAGATGTTATGGATGTTATGATAGGATTTTCAGGAGTAATGTGTTCAGTGTATATAGTAAATAGTGCATTCAGGAAGTATTCAGACCTCTTTCACTTTTGTCACTCTGACTAAGCTCCAGAGATCCTGTGTGGAGATGGGACACAGTTCCAGAAGGACAATCATCACTGCAATCCTCCACCAATCTGCTTCATGGCAGAGTAGCTAGACAGAAGCCTCTCCTCAGTGCAAAACATATGAAAGCCCGCTTGGAGTTTGCAAAAAAGCACCTGAAGGACTCTCAGACCATGAGAAACAAGATTCTCCTCAAACCAATTGGCCTCAATTCTAAATATTATATCTAGAGGAAATCAGGCATCGCTTATCACCTGCCTAATATCATCCCAAAAGTGAAGCATGATGGTGGCAGCATCATGCTGTGGGAGTGTTTTTCAGCAACATGGACTAGGAGACTGGTCAGGGTTGAAAGAAAGCTGAATGGAGCAAAGTACAGGGATATCCTCAATGAAAACATGTTCCATAGTGCTCAGGACCTCAGACTAGACTTGAAGGTTGACTTTCTAACATGACAATGATTCTAAACACACAGCCAACAGAATACAGGAGTGGCTTATGGACAACTCCGTGACTATCCTAGCGTGGTCCAGCCAGAGCCCCAACTTGAACCCTATTGGCCCCAACTTGAACCCTATATGGTCAACCTGACTGAGCTTGAGAGGATTTGCAAGGAAGAATGGCAGAAAATTCCCCAGTCCAAGTGTGCAAAGTTTGTCGCATCATACCCAAAAGGACTTGAGGCTGTAATTGCTACCAAAGGTGCAACAAAATACTGAGTGAAGTGTCTGAATACTTATGCCAATGTGATATTTCAGTTTTTCTTTTTAATAAATTTACAGATATTTCTAAAATTCTTTTTTCACTTTGTCATTATGGGGGTACTCAGTGTAGATTAATGAGAAAAAATGAATTTCAACAACTATAGAATCAGGCTGCAGCATAACAAAACAAAAATGAAGGCGGTCTGAATAATTTCTGAATGTACTGTGTATCTTTTATTGCTAGCACTGAGCAGCTTAAACATTTGCAATTTTTTATAAAATTCAATGCTTAAATACAGGTTTTATGAACAATTTTATGGAAATTATAAAATATGGTTAAATTTTACAATTACAATGTA
This sequence comes from Cerberus rynchops, assembly GCA_032468195.1. Classification (NCBI taxonomy): domain Eukaryota; kingdom Metazoa; phylum Chordata; class Lepidosauria; order Squamata; family Homalopsidae; genus Cerberus; species Cerberus rynchops. Next base: position 10,963 of record JANHFJ010005670.1, read on the forward strand.
ACCATAATAATTTGATTAAAAAATCAACTTTCATTCAGTAAGTAAGTAGGGGAGATTAATGCTTCTGAAGTTAAAATAAAAATGAATTAAAAGGACTCCTCAATGTAATTTTTAGTATGATGATATTAACTGTTTTCTTTAGTGTGATGATATTAACTGTTGTCTTTGGTGATGAATTTACAGTACTAATGGATACATTAATTTCTATAGATAAATTGGTGATCCAAATCACCTTGAATGTAAATTCATATATTTAAAGAGTATATGAAAAACTTCATTTGTCAAAGAACATTATACATTGGCCACTGCAATGAACTGCAACTTTTAATTCATATCATATTGGATGAATAGATAATGTTTTATAAATATATGGAATAAAGCATTACATTTGTTCAGAATTTATATGTGGGTTTGATCATGCCTTACACTACCTAAGCACACATCTAATATCAAGTAAGTGATAACAATTGCATATATTCCATGTATGTTTTAATACAACAAAATATAAAAGCAATGGCAAGCAGATATCAATGTTTAATACTTCATAAAATCAGGAATTGAAGTAACTGGGTTTATATTAGGTTAAATTATTAATACATTTATATTTTAGCCCTAAAGTCCTACTTTCTATTTAAGATAAAATTGTGTTAAAAGAAAAAAACCACAAAAATATTATAATGTTATTGCCAATATAGTGGGAAGAAAGCAATCATCATCTTCATTTTTTACTTACTAAACCACAACAGCGAAAAACAAGGCTGAGATTCATATGTAACAAGAGGATCTAGCTAGAGTAGCTATGTAAACATATAGGGGCAAAAACACTAAGCTCCACACCAAGTATTAATTTAGAAGGATGGAATAATAAATACTTTTTACATTTTTGCACTAACAATGGGAAATCAATTGATGGGCATTGCTTCTTTGATTTGAACTTAACCTACCTATGTCTTTGAGTCTTCTGCTGAATTAAGCTGAGGAATTGAACTAAAGCATAGTGTTGAGAGATTTGAGATTTTCTAACTTTAATCACTCCCTTTTCTGCATCCATTGGGCCTTTCTTGAATGTGTTGTCTCACATATACAACATTTTTTTGTACTTAAAAATAGTCATAATGCTTTCAAAGATCCCTCAGTTTTTGAAGCCATAGATAACTGACTACTGAATAATTCAGACCTCCCATTTTTGTGACATTTTTACTTTCCTGTTGCATGTTATAGATACATTTTGGAAGCATATGTTAATGTACCTTTGCATTTAAGAACTTAGATGTTTTATAAATATCTGATGGCACAGGTTTTTTAATTAGACACAATTTAATGATATGTTTGGGATACAAATTATGTTCTAGGTTCTAAGCCACAATTGCCAAATCCAATTGCCAAATCCATATATTTATAGCATTTGCATCACATTCTCTTGGAAGTGAAGGTGAGATATGAAATTCTTGCATAACTTGATCTTTGAAGCAGAATTCTAGGTACAACAGAGATGAAAAAAAACAAGACAATGAGTTTTGTGATGAAATGGGGATTTCTATCTAGATGTTCCAAGTTCAAATACAATACTTAATGACTACAGAATTTGTTCACAGTTACCCACTGGAATTTGTCTTCTGATAAAGAATAACCTGGATGGAATAGGATGGGTTGAAAACTAACTGAAGACTAAATCTTTACTAACACAGCCACACTGCCCACTTTAGGAACAAAATATGAACATTAATGTTATACCTCTAAATTTCAGTATCAGGTTATATTTATTACCAAATGTTTTCTTAGCATTCCAATTCTGAGAATTGCCTCAGTCACTTAGCATTAAAATTCAGACAATGAAACAAAAATATTATTTTTTTTTTGTGTATAGGTGTTCCTTGCATTTGAATTCAAGAGTTTTAACAGTAAAGAGATATAAAACCACCATAATATTTTGTCACATCAGAAAACTGTAGTTGTAGCAAAAATGAATTAAATCAAAATTTTATCATATCCATCAAATAATGTGACATTATGTGCATTGTTATATATATATAAAATATGGAAAAATATTTCACAATGATGCATGCGCATATTGAAATTAAGGAGTGAAGCATTTCACCATTCAGGCGGGAAAACATTCAAATGTGATTGGTTAAAGCATCTGCCAGCACTCTATAAAAGAGCAAGCCGGCAGACAAACATTTGCTGGATTTTCTGAGTTGCTGTCACTGTAAATAAAAGAGCTGAGTCTCCACGTTTCCTTTTCACCCACAACTTAACAATGCACATACAAAACATATGAAAAATTACAACAGGCCATCTATCTGTTCTAAGTAAAATTTTGAAAACTAGTGCATTTGCAATATACTGAATATATTTCTTTTGGGTGGAATTTCATTGAAAGTAAAATCATAACTGGTATCTCACACACAAAAAACTCTTAACAGAAGCTATAATATATTTATTTATATATATGATCTTAGTCATATGCTAGTGGAAAAGGTGTTTCAACTAATTGAAGGAAACAGATAGCTGTGATTTTTTTAAGCAGGAAAAGAAATAAAGAGACATAAATATAACATACGTGTATATGAATTTGGGGATGTAGATATCTATCTTCTCACAAATTGATCAGTATATTAGCAAGAAACAACTAGTTAGAGTCTAATGTTTTCCAAGTTTTAACACGGCTGTTTAACATTTATAAGAAAGCTTAAAAGCAAATATAAATTCGCTCAAATACCAGTGAGAAAATCATGCTGACCTTCAAAGACTAGCAAATACACTTGTTCATAGTGTTTAAAATCTGGAAATAAAATTCAGTTGTAGCAAGAGGTGCATTTTTCTAAGTAGTAGTACATCTTACATTTTATCTTCTTTCCCCTTCCTCAAAATACAAACACAACTACATCTGTTAACACGTTTACTAATATAAGAAGAAATATTCCAATAAAGTTTTATTTAGTGCAAGACATTGAGATGAATTAATTATAAAGAGTGATTATAAGGAAGCTTTCTAATAGGGGGAAATATAGAAGTCACATAGTTACAATAAAACTTAATGTAGCCATCTTGAATTAATATTACAAATAGTTTTACTTATGACCACAATTGAAAATAGAACATTTTCAAGTGGTGGAATTATTAAGTGAAGCTACCTGATTTTACACTTTTTTCTGTTGTGGTAGTTAAGTAAATCATCATGGTCATTTAGTGAGACATCACATTATTGCCATTTTTAACTTTCTTGTTGGTTTCCTCATAGATACTGGATAATCAGAAGTTGGCTGGGAAGGTCTCAAAAAGCAATAATTTGACCCTGGGACACTACAACCATCATAAATACATGCTGATTGTCAAGTCTCGGAACTGCAATCACATAAGTGCAGGGAGACTTTGACTGTCATAAATGGGAAGACTGGTTGTACGTCACCTTTTTAGTGTGGTTGTAACTTCAAATGATTACTAAACAAATGGTCATAAATCAATATAATTTTAACACACCACATAGCCTATGAGTTCTGCACTATAAGAAACAGCCACCAAAAGAGAACATTCTCAACAATATGAATTGGTTCTATTAATCAATTTTCTGCACTTTAGAAAAAAAGTCACAAATAAGCTACATTAGCCTTCCACAGTTCCTAAAAATGTTTTGCTGTCAATCTCTTGGGCTATTTTAGCTTGGAATTATGGAAATGAAGTGGAAAATTACAGGGAAAGAAGTTGAGCAAAACTGGGTTCCAGCAACAAGATTATTTAGTTGACTTTACAAAACATGGACCAAGTCTTTATTCCTTAGAATACAAGAACAACGATGTGGTGCAGTCATAAAAAGGTACAGTCATAATTTTGAATCTTAAGACTCCGAGACATCCCAACATGGCAAAGCATTATCTTCATTATACCAAACCAACTGTCATAAAAAAGGTACCTAAGTTTAAATCAGTCCAAAAAAAATATTAAAGTTAAAATACATCATATAGGTTCAATGGTTTAAGATTGTCTAGGCAGATACTTGAAAATAAGTCTCATTGAATCCAGTGAGGCTCACTGATGAATGAATAGCCAAAGGCCTTTTTTTTAAGTATCAGAAAAAAATGTAATGCTAAGTATAAAACAAATCAGGAACTAATGAGAGAGGGGGGAGAGAAGTTGCTGGGGAAAGAGGAATAAGAGGGGAAAACAATCACTTACCTAGAACCCCTAGCCTGTAGTTGATGGTTACAACAATGACATTTCCGTAGCTTGCTAGTATGCTGCCATCAACTATATTCCCTGTACCTTCCATATATGATCCACCATGAATATAGACCATCACTGGTTTCTTGCTGTTCTGATCATGTATATCTGAAAAGAATACAAGTAAGGAAAACACAAGAAAGTAATACAAGTATTAAATTAAAAACCATACTATTTTTTTTACCTCCAAAGAGCTAATTAGTTATTTTGCATATTTTCTCATTTCAAATGTATTTGTTATATGATCACCTCTATTTCTCTTTGATATAACATAAAGCAAATATGATTTCTGGAAGAATTTTGGAAAAAAATACCTGAAGTATCACTTATACAGAATATAGTTGATCATAGAATTGAAAAAGCAACAGAATATTCCCAATACTTAAATATGTAAAATATATATTGCAAACAAAATAAAAATAGATTTACAACTGCTGTTAGAAAATCCACAGTGCAATATTCATTTCCAATATTCAGCTAGCTTATTAAAAGTATTTTTCTGCAATTTATGAAATAAAGAATATATATCGTTTGAACACAACAAATTGACATTCTTACTACCCCTCTCACCATAAACTAACATTCAAAGTACAAAAAATCTAGGTGGGATAATGTTTTTTGACAGATGCGTTATTCCTTCTTTCAAAGCATGCTATATGTCCATTTAACATAAACTACTTAGACATATCGAGGAGTTCAACAGTAGATAAATTGTGTGATAAATATGTTTTACCATTGCCTTCTTCTAGAATGTTCTTTTCAACTTCTAACTCTACTGTTCTAACAACTAACCATATCCAACCCTGCTTAGCTTTTCCATCTCTACTACCATTGACAATTAATATAACAAATAGTTTCACATAGGCAGCAAAACGATTTCTGCCAATTAACAGATACCAATTTAAACAGCACTTATTCCCTAAATTGCTTTTTCAAAACAATTTCTCTTACATATTCTTGACCATTAATTTCTCCTAATGTACCAGGCACATGCGTGCTAGTTCAAGCAAGACCTGGTATTATTCAAAGGGTACTGCCATTGATTTGAATGACTACATTATGCTACATAGAGCAGCATAAATAAATCAAGATCAAGACATATTTCACAATCTATTCCAAATAGCCATACGACTGATTGCTAAGCACTGCAAAGAGTTGGCTTTGCTGGTTTGATGAACATCTTTATATGAAGACTTATTTGTTTTTGCAATTGATGAACTTATTAACTAGAAGTAACTTTGGATCACAATAACAAGAAATAAAGATGTATTTGTCTGGACAATATATTACCAGTGTTCAGAACTGATATGTTTTCTTAGCTATAGATTGAAATAAAAAAGAAGGCTTTTTTTCCAGAAATGTCACATATTGTAATATATTGTTATTATATTCATGTAAGAATTTTCAATGGGAGGTGAAGTATTCTTATAACTAGAATTAAGCTGTTCCTGGGATCCCACAATCCTATATTTGAATATGGAATAAACACCTAGTTTCATTATTTCAAAATAATTGAAGACTGCAAGGAAAAATAAGATAACAGTTGCATTAATCAAGAAGCAGATATTTTAGCAGCTACATTTCTAAAATATAGGAATCATTCTGTATCTTGAGAAGCAGGATATTAAAATGTGATCCCACCATACTATACATATTTCTGAATGGAACTGAATAGAAAGACAAATTGGTAAACAGGTGTAGAATGTATCAGATAAGAAAATTGAGGAAAAATCAGGTGATAATCTTAAAAGAAGACCTTACCAAGAAAAGATAGTCAAAAGTACACATTTCTAAAACAAATGGATATTTCAATTAATTTTACATTTGTGGCACAAGTTTCAATCCTAATTTCACATGGACCCTCTGCAGGCTTCATATCCCAACATATCACCCCATGGAAAAGTAACCGTAGATAGGAAATACTTTCACGATGACACTCAGTGCAAACTTTTATCATGAAATGTAATGTTCACTGTGTTTATTTTACGTCTGTAAAACAAGGATATCAAACTCAAGGTCCGCAGGCCAGATCTGACTGATGGGGTGCTTAGACCTGGCACCTCCCTGGAAACAGCAAAGGCCCGGCCTATAGTGCCCTCTGCCAGCAAAAAACAGCTGTGCACCACCCTCCTGAGCTCCATTTTCGTTGCCAGAGCACTGGCACGCTGGCAGAGCACTGCAGGAGGCCCATGCAAGTATCCCCAACAGAAGTGATGTTGACCTGGTCACGCCCACTCTGGCCATGCCCACACTGGCCATGCCCACCCCTGGAACACAATCCTGATGCAGCCCTCAATGAAATCAAGTTTGACACCCCTGCTTTAAAACTGTCACAATATATCAAAGACATATATTTTAAAAAGTTCTGGCTGAATTACTTTTTTCACAGAAATTTGAAAAAGTATACAGATAAAAAAAATAAGACTAGCTTCCTATAATATATATCTTTCCGACTTATTTTACTTAGAGAGAAAGGCATTTTTTCATAATACAATATATTGTTATGCAAGAATTAACTAAACAATAGGGAAGTTCCAAATCACTTGCATTTGATAATTATCAAGTAATTTAAAAAATATCCCTAAAAAAATCCCCAGGCTGGTGTCTTCAGCTTCATGCTGGTTTGAGCAAAGTGTGATCAGAGTTTCCATCTCTATATAAATACTGGTGGGGGGGGCGTAGTGTGCTGGGCTGGTTGGCTGTGCTACTACCTCTTGATTGGTTGATGGAGTTGATGTTGGTATAATGGGCTATGTGATGGCCTTGTGAGTTTTGTTGTTGTGATATCCTGGGTCTTGTGTTGTAATTTACAACAACACAACTTTATTGACTTTGCTGACTTCGCTGTTTTCTCAACTACAGCCTTCTCTCAGTTATGCTTTGCAACCTAGCCCCATCTAAGTGCGGAAAAGAGGAGGGTGTAACTGTCTGATGAGCTGCTGATGGCACCACAGTGAGCTGAAATTTATTGGGATATAGACTGAGCCTGCCTGGAATAGCTCTGAGACCTTTGCAGCACCACTACCATCACTCCAGTCTCAGAATTCTTCCTTGTCCTTAGCCAGCTTGATTGGTTGATGAAGTTGAAAATTTATGACTTCAGCAAAGTCTTATATTTTATACCTCCAGAAGAGGTTATAAAAACATGTCACTGAGGTTTCCAGCCTGCTGGTTTAAAGGCTGAAAAGAAATATTTTTAAGGATAGGAAATCAACAATATCAGCATCCTGATGTGACAGTCTCCCAAATCCAAGAAGCCCAGAAACTAAAAGCAACAGTGGATTTACCATAGTGGGCGCCGAGTTATGGATTTTTAGGCAGGGGTTCTAAGCTAGAAGCTATCAATGATACGATCCCCAGTTTAGCATAATTTGTACAAAACAAGGTGACATGAAACAAGAGGCCTTCTTTAAAATGAACAGATCCTAGAAACCTAGAAATAAGAGTTTGTCAGTTTTTCCTCTTTTTATCCAAAGGGGATCTTTCTTTCTTTTTTGCTTTTCTGACATTTTTTTTTTTACAGATGTTACTTATGGGAAATTAGAAAATGACAAAAGAAAAATGGGTTCACAAAATAAGGAAGGTAATGCAGAAGGTAGGCGAGCAGAGAGGAGAAAGGCATTTGAAGTTTGTGGATTTGTTCACAAAGAAAAAAGAAAAGAAAAGAAAAGTCCACCAGTTGAATTAGTTAATTTTAGACTCTAGAGTTCAGGGTCTGATGATGGAGGCTCTCTTTTTCAGCACCAGAGGTTAAGCACATAGGTCAGGGCTCTCCAACCTTGGCAACTTTAAGATTTGTGGACTTCGACTCCCAAAATTCTTCAGCCAGCAAAGCTCTGGTGTCAGCAAAGCTTGAATCCTGGGAGTTGAAGTCCACAAGTCTTCAAGTTGCCAAGATTGGAGACCCCTGACACAGGGTTTATGTTACACCAAAGTTTAGTCACAATTTATTTATAATACATTTATTCCCAGTATTTTCCCTGATGTTAAACAATGTTTCTCTGCACCCAATGGCAGAGGCTTGCTAACTTCAATGTGAATAAAGTTCTCGTTTTGACATCACACCCCTTGCAGTAAAACCAGATCAATTTGCATCTGTAACCATTTATCCTTTGTCTTCTCCGACTTTATCCATTGCCATAGTAACATTTTGAGCATTGTATCTTAAACAGTCTGTAAAAGCACTTTCCCAAAGCCTTGGATACTTTTGAGCCATGTGGACTTCCAACTCCCAGAATGCCATGCTGGGCAGGAGAATTCTGGGAATTGAAGTTTATGCGTCTTAAAGCAGCCGAAACATTGTGCAAAAAAACCCAACAATTGTGAACAGATGAAGAGATTTCTGTTCTGCAATGAATGGATTTCAGAACGGATTTGGAAAATACAAGGAGCAGATCAACATATTCTGTCCAGGGGTTGGGAAATTTCTCAGGGATTCCCACCGGTCTGAAAATATATTATATTTTAGAAGAACTCGGTGCTCCAAGCTTGTGGACAAAATAATATCTCTGCTCAGGATGTAAATCCCATCGTTGTGCAAAGTGCAAGTCAAGTTAAGGCCTGATTTTGATGTGTTTTCTTTGAGGTAGAGCCACTGTTTGGTAAGCACATTGTAAGACTGCACAGTTAACACATCCTCACTTTGGCTGGATTTTTGGTTTGGTCCAAGTTCATG
>JANHFJ010005674.1:14347-27732 GCA_032468195.1 Cerberus rynchops
AGGGTACGAGCCTTCTCTGTGGCTGCACCCTCCCTATGGAACGAGTTGCCCCCAGAGATTCGGACCATTGCGGATCTGCGGGCCTTCCGGCGCGCATTGAAAACCCACTTATTTCAGCAAGCTGGTCTGGCCTAACATTTAACGGGGTCTTAAATTTATTTCTAAATTTTAAATTGATTTTATTCTTTATAATCTGGGCCATGATTTAATTCTTTTAATTATATTTTAACTTTTTAATGTACTTTTTAAATGGCTGTGCACCGCCCTGAGTCCCTAGGGAGCGGGGCGGTATAGAAATTTATGAAATAAAATAAATAAATAAATAAATAAATTAGCCAAAAAACTCTTTCATTTAATTTCAGAAAAATTGTAGTTTAAGCCTGAACATTCTTCTTTTGTTATAGGCATTTTACTTTACAGTTACAATGAAAAAACTATAATTTGATTGATAATGGCAACTATACAGGCAATATAAAATATAACTGAAATCAATTTCAATATCTATTATATTAAAAAAGACTTTAATTTGTAGCAAAAATATATCACTTTTGAATTCAATGTGAGTAAAATCTCCACATTTGTAAGTGAACACATTTGCAAAGAGAAGTTATTCTTTAGCAGAACTGTGTAATAGAACTTTGAAAGTGCACTCTATTTTGAATGAAAGATTTGAAAGAAACATCCTTATAAAGCTATTTCTTGAAGTAAAGCAACCCCTTCAAAGACAATATTGTTTTGCCTTACTTCTCATCCAAGAAACTTCTTCAGCTGGATGAGAAGCAAAATGTTTTCAAAGAAAAACCAGAAAGTCCAATTGCCCCTTGAGAAAGCATCTTTGGGACAACAATGACGTGGATGATTGAGAATCTCATAGACAAGTTATCTTACATGAGCCAAATATCCAGTGGTGGGACTAAAATAATTTAAAAACCAGTTCGCCCAGGATCAAGTTGACCATCATTGGAGGTGTGCCCCATCCCTGTCCTCCAGCTCTGATGCACATGTGGGACAAGCCTCCAGCGACAGCCAACCTGACCCTGAGTGAACCAGTTGTTAAATTACCCTCCCTCACTATCAAAGTGGATCCTCGGCGCTGCAATAGAAATGGGCAATGGAGTAGCCAGCACAAGCGAAGGAGAAGGATCAGACAGAAGAAAGAGGGAAAGTGGCCTTCTTCTTCCCTCATGCTGGCCGCTCTATTGCCCACTTCTCCATTGCAGCACAGCACCACTCCTTAGAGCTTGTCCCACCCACCACTGCCCAGATGTCCTCATTTCCTCCAAGCATTTCTTTGCCTACCTGATTTCTAGCTCTATTGTATTTCTCCATCACATTTCTTGCCATTGTGTGCAGGGAAACAAGTTTGTGGGACTAATTTTTTTTCAAAATCAATTAATTCCAACTTTGCCAAAAAAAAAGTGAGAAGTTGGAATTGATTGATTTTTTTTTGAATTCCACAAACTTTTGTTTCCCTGCACACAATGGTGAGAAACACAACAGAGAAACGCGGCAGAGCTGGAAATCAGGTAGGCAAAGAAATTCTTCAGGGAAGCAAGGGCACTTGGGTGCCAGGTGCTGAAATGGGCCTGTCTCTCTCCAGCAACTGCCCAGGCCCGCTGGAGGGAAGTCTGGCATCTACTGGCATTTAAATGCAGCAGCATTCCAGCTCTGATCAGGAAGGGGCATCCATCATGGGTGCTGCAGGCAGGATGCCCACTCTCTTCAGCATTCTCCTGACCCTCTGGCACTCCACCACACTTTGGCCCTAGGCTGTTGCCTTATGCTCAGATCCTGCTCCAGACGCCTGAGACAGTTTTCATGTGAGTGACCTGATCAAAGGTTTCTGTCGCTTCTCTCTTGGAATTTTGGAGAGGGTTCCACCCACACCTGGAAGGAAGTTGAACAAAAACCAGACTGTGTTCTGGAAAACAGATTTTTCTGAAATGTGTTCGCCAGCTCTAACCAGTTCGCCAAACTCGGCAAAAAATTAGGTATCCGTTCTACTGAACTGGTGCAAACCAGCTGAATCCCGCTGCTGTTAATGTCTATATTTATTTGGAAGAGGAACTCATTTCAGAAGGACTTAGTCTTCTCCATAGATCATCTTAGCAACTTTAGTACGGGAAAGTTATCCTTAAAATTTACTTCCCATTTGGTTGAAAATTGTTTCTTAAACAATTCCCAGTGCAAACTAATTACAGTGTTATTGTAGAGAAGAAGTTGAATACACAATATATAGTGGTGCAATTTCATACCAAATTCTGTATATTGAGGGATGCTAAACATTAACGAATATGGATATCTTAGGGGTTTTTTAATGAGGGCAAGAAAATGAATCGATATGTAAAAGCCTGTTATACAGACTGCATAGTCCTAATTTCTGTTAATGTTATAAACTATTAAATTATATCTTATACACCATTTCAGGAGAAAAATGTTCTGTTTTGATATAAGAAAAATAAGTGGCACTTTTGATAAGTGAAAGGGAAGGTTTTTATGGGGTGTGGGAGCAAATGGGAATCTTCTTAACGGTGCAATGGAAGCACTAAGACTAGTGAAGTTTATATAAAAATCGCACTGCTGGGAATTAGCATTTTGACTGAACTTGGCAAGCTCTGAGGACTACAAAAATCCTGTAAGTCACTTACATGAAGGTCTGGAATAAAGCATGAGTAGGTTTATTTTAAGCAAGTGAGGAGAACTTTTATGGAGAAAGTATAACAGTCTTCCACATTTTCCTGTATTGATCTTCCTGTAGAATTCCATAGAACATAAGTGCATAGCATCCATTTAGAATAAGAAACACATTTTTCTGCATAATAGAGAAAATCCTAGCAAATATTTTTTAATAATCCAATTGTCAGAGACCCTAGTAATTCATTTAAATTTCTTGCAAGCTCTATTCAGATACAACTCCAAAGTAGAATCAGATAGTTTTTCAGAAATGGAAGTCAATATTCTACTGTATTGTTTTGGCCTCTGATATGCTTGCTATGTCACTGTGTAGGTCCAAAAACCTATTAGATTTTTAAAAGCATATATACAGTATGTATGTATGTATGTATGTATGTATGTATGTATGTATGTATGTATGTATGTATGTATGTATATATGTATGTATATTTTCCCATTGGTACTCCATCAGGTCAATCTCTACTTTAATATTCATTCATGAGAACCCCTTTCAACCTTGAGACATCTAAAGACATGCTAATATAGTATCGTGAATATTTCTTATTTTGTCACTTCAGTGTTGTGAGAAGTAACTGCTACAATTATATGCTAATCAACATTTCATTAACCATTTTTTCCAAAACTCAATATTTTCTAATGAAGCCCCTTGTTAATTTACATACTCAAGGATCAAATGCACTGACAGCACAATATGTTATATATAATATCACACATTTGTATATCCTTATAATTTTATTCCAAGTCTTTGGTGTGATTGATTAATGTATCAGGCCATCAGTCTGATTGACTTGTGGCAAAAGCTGTCTCTTCCCCCCAGTCCAAATGTATGTTGCCAAGCATTAAAATATTGTAAAGGCAAACAACGTTCACCCAAAAAAGCACAGCTGGAACAGCCAAGGTTACTTTAAGTGATGGAGATGACCCCCTCCTCTATTAAACTTAAACCCATCATGCATACACTGCATAGAGAAAATTATTATTCTATTCCTCCTGCCAGGCAGAGCTTCCCATGAATAGTCTCTCCCACTCCCCAACTTCTGAAAGAGATGTATAAGACTGAAAGCAAATTCACGCAGAGTAAGTAGGATTTTCCCTTTTATTACAAAATAATCCCCTCAAATTCGGGGGAAGTATTTCTATTGATATTGTCTTAGAATGCAGTGTTTCCTGGGTGACAGATTTCATATTAGGCAGCCAAATACTATAATCTTCTGCCATAAAACGTTTACAGATACAAGTTTTTTTCGATATGCCTAGGAAACTAGGAAAATATATTTGCCAGCAGGACTAGCAGTCCCCTCTGAGTTGTATGTATTATGAGATCTAAAAGTAGAATGGAAATTAACCATGATTCAATCAAGTATAGACTTTTGTTTGGATTCTGAGATTTTATTATTTAGGTGAAAGAGATCAATGCAAACTGAAATAGGGCTTTGCTAGGCCTAAATTCAAAGTAAGTATTTGTCCTGCTTCTAGTTAGGTAGTTAGTAGGTTTTCCTCATGTTCCTAGGGAAATGGTGAATATAACCCTTTTGGAAAATGATGAATATAAACCTTCAAACATGGAAATATTCTTGTGTATGGCCCCAAGACAAGTGGCCTCAACTAGCTTGCATTGGAATCCTATGTTCCTCATTTGAAATTATTCCATGTTTTCTAATCAGCCAAATGGTTAGGAAGTTGAAACACTATATAGATATTAAATACTTTTAAGGGATATGCTCTAGCTTTTTCTGGTAATTAAATTTTGACATGACTTTTCATGAGGCAGAAATTTTGCAACAGATAGAATCAAGCTAGACCAGACTATTTGCTCATGTTTGACAATATTTTTTATTATGATCAGGAAAAGCTTTCTAAATCATTTAACAAGATGTTGAAACGACAACCATAGATTTGAATAATAGGATGACATAAATATTCAGAAACACAAAGCACGCAATGTATCATGTATTAAATACCTTGTATACATAAACAGACCCCCATTATGAAACATAAAATGTGTTGTTCACAATACATATACATCTTTGCTCATTGTATGGAAAGATAGTTTATTTTCTTTAGAGGAAAAATACATTTTCCTACAAGCAATTTCCCACTTGTCACCAGCAATGTTAAATGTTCAAAATACTATCCAATAGAATAGTGGGAAAATCAGTAAGGAATATTTTGAGACCAGGAATCAAATTGTTTTCGCTAACTTCATCAATGGTTAAGTTCTACCATAGATCATTTGAGTAAAGTACAACACATAATTAACTAAATGCTCCAAACAGAGAGAGATTCTCTGAGGGAATCAGAAGCACATTTCCTTTAAACAGCTCTCTTGCTCTCGGTGTATCCTAGGTGCTGAATCAGTCTAGGGTTTCCCATGTAGGTATACAAATAATCAGATTCTATAAATAAAATATTTTAATCTTATTGGAGATTACATCCATTAAACCTTAAGAGGGTCCTACATGTTGAACCAAAAGCTAACCTTATGATTAGGAGAATGAAGGTTCTCCTGTGAACCTTTCTCCCCAAAGAAGAAAACAAGGTCTGAAGATCAGTTCAATGAAGAATATTTTAGAATACATTGAGCTGCTGTCATTAGTTTTAAATTTTTCATTAGTTTTAAATTTTTCAAAATTTAAATTTTGAACTCATGAGCCATCCATACATCTTAATTCAAAGGGATATTTATGAGAATAAAATACATTGGATTTCTGTATTTATTATTATCAATTTAAAATAATTGTCTGTGATTAAATCCAGTTATAGCATATCCTCCAGCAGAGCATTAGTAGAAATTTCAGTGATTGGAGGCCAAAATGAATGTAGTGGTTGTAAGTTTGATAATTAAAAATGACTCATTTTTAATGAATGAATCATTAGCTTATCAGGAAAGGAAGAAACAGGAAGAAATTAAGAAATTTTTCTAATATGATACAGCTTAGAAAGATCAAGAAAAGGCTAAATAAAAGCTGAGTCTCATGTTGATGAGCTGAGATACCCAAGGGACAAATTCTTGAAGAGCAGCTGTGTAGAATCTGATATAGCAAGAATAACCAAGAGTCTTATGGCAACTTAAAAAGTAATGAGATTTTTGTGGCATAAGCTTTCATAGATTAACTCCTACATTTTTAAATTACAATAGCTCACATCATCATAAAACAGTTGCATTTGAATGTGCTGAATATAGCATATTCTGATTGTTCTGCCAAATATTAAGAAAATTTGTAGTGATACAAGTACCACGATGATGGGTGGATCTAATTATACAAACCATCAAAATACTGCCAAGTCTCTTTGAAGATAACAAGATTGGGAAGCAATGAATGCTACTTGATCACCAAAGACAGTTACTGGCCTGATGGTGAATCCCTGCATGGAATTTCAAACCTGTTTATTTGCTAGATTTATATGGCTTCCCATCTCACACAAGTGAGCCAATAAAAACATTAATACAATAACACACTACAGTAACTTCATCACAAAAGGAAAATGGTCACCAAGGACAACAAATTAAGAATAAATGCATTCAGCTCACAGGTTCTCCTGATCCCATGTCTGGCTGAAAAGCCAGAGCTTAAGGGCTTTGCAAAAGGCTAGCAGGATAGGGGCTAAGGTAATCCTTGGACGAATGGTATTCCTGAGGACAGGCATTGCTATAGAAATGGCATGCTTATCAGGTCATGCCAGATGACAACCAATGAGACTTAGACCATTACTCTACTGCTGGATCTGCAAGTCCTTCCTATAACCCAGTCCCATGCCTTGAAGAGCTTTATAGTCACCACCTTGAGTTTTATCTGAAAGCCTGTGGGGAGCCAATACATCTCATAAATTGCTAGTGTCAATACATTCTGGGTCAGTTGCAGCTTTCAGATATTCAAGGGCAATCCCATGTAGAATACATTGCAGTAGTCAAGCTATTGAGAGACCAGCACATTAGTGACTCTGAATTATGAATTATAAGATGATTGTGAGTATAGTTTTTCAAAAATCCTATTAATTCTTTTCAGCCTAAGTATGCAGGCTTAGCAATAATTAAATTTATTTTTATTTCAAGGGAAAGTTGCATGATCCAGATGGAATGGGGATTATTCCAAGAATAGTGCAAGACATATTTAATTATATTTATTCCATGGATGAAAATTTGGAATTTCATATTAAGGTAATTTATTCATTCATTTTATCTATATCAATGTGAAACTGGATGGCCAGCATATTGTAAAAACAACAGATAAAAGCTATAAAAATAAAAAATTAAAGAAACATCGCATCTGAGGCCACTCATAGCTTATAAAGTGCTGTGGCCTACGCCTTAGGAAATAAGTAGATCTTTAATATATTATTTCATAATCTAGATTATGATTAGATATTTCTGTCCTATAAACACCAACTGGAACCAGCACCACAGGAAGAAAGGACCACCCCAAAACTTCCAAACCCCTAAACTGATCCAGAAGTCCACCATGATTGCTGATGTTGCAAATTGTTGAGAGACTGACTAAGTATAGTCAGGATGGTTGTGCTACTACAATCCCAATTCTTTTAGAGGCAGCTTGTAAGTGTGACCAGTGCCATATCAGTACTATAATATCTGGATCCCAATTGAGAAAGTTCCAGATAATCCACTTCCTCCATTGCCCTCCAAAGCTGAATCTAACCATATTCACAACAGCCTTCCCCCAAAAAGGGCAGATTGAAGACCTAATGAAAATTGTCCAGTAATGTTATATGCAGCAATGGCTTCTTTAGAAGGGAATATACCATTTCCTTAAACACAGATGGGACCACCCTTTTATCCAAGAATGAATTTACTATAGCTGTGGCCAATTAGGAGGACATGATCTAATAAATAGGCAGCCTTTACAGGGTCAGTGACTCTATCCATTACATTGAGAGCAGCAGGCTCAAACTCTCCAAACTGCCAGATTAGATTATGGCTCAGTCAAATTCATGATTTTAAACTTTAAGAATGTTTAGATTGGCTCAGAACAGATTCTGTTAAATGCATGGAATAGTTTTCTTATGGCCCTTTAGATGGATAGTAAGAATAAAGAGAATCCAGAGTTGCTTTTAGAGTGTTGAGAGTACCTCTGAAATAATTTGGTGATATATAGAGTACATGAAATTTCCTATTGTAAGAGAAATCCAATTTCCCATTGTGTAAGTCCTTTGGTCTGAAGTTAGATATAGACCAAAGTTTACTTTCTTACCACACTTTACTAAATTTTACTAAAGCAAGCATATTATTAAAAGCCAATCAGAAAGTATTCTTGGGTCTGAGAATGAAAGATCAGTTCTGACTTCCAAAAATTGATGACTGCTAGCCTTAAAACAGTACATTTGATACTTGAGTAAATAGATGCATCATTTTTGATTTTCTAAGTTTCAATTCTTATTGTGATAGGTCCACTTTTTTAAAAATTGTGCCATTTAAAATTTTTAACATTTGTGAACTTTATAACACTGTAACTACTAAAATGGTTCAGAATATTGTATTCAGGGTTATATATGAATCATAGGTACATTATTTTAATATTTATTCATTTGGCATAACTGAAAAGTTACAGTTTTCTTATGCCACATTCTTTTAGGTATCCTATTTTGAAATTTATTTGGATAAAATAAGGGACCTTTTGGATGGTGAGTATATTCTTTCTTTTGAAGATGAATAGATATATTTTTATTGCAAACAAACATAATCATACTTGCTCTTAAATGTACTGTCTATTAGTGTAGTTGAGAATCGTTTGGAGGTTCTAATGAAGTAAGGCATTGATCTGCATATAATAACAGCACGAGAATGAGCAAATTAAAGAAGTAGCAGATAAGGGGAATTATATCTTGACCTTATAGAAAGAAGTATACAGAATTCCTGATTAGTGGCAAAATGCCTAGTATTTTACTATTACATTTTATAAGGTAATATTCTTTGGTATAGGTACTCCTTAGTTAATGACTTTCATGTTTAGCAATTGTTTGAACTTAACGGTGCTGGAAAAGAAGTTTTATGTCTGGTCCTCCAGCTGAGATGGTCCCAGCATCACTCAATCGGGCAATCACAATTTGCAAGCTTTACAGCTGGCTTCCGACAAAGTCAGTGAAGAAGCTGGCAATAATTTGCAAATCACTGTCATGTGTTGTTTCACATAATAACAGTGTGGAATTAGCTTAATGATTGCAGCAGAACTGGTACAAGTTCAATGTGATCACATGATGTTTCACTTTACAACTACATTGTTTAATAATGGAGTTGTCAGTCCCAGTTGCTGTTCTTAAGTGAGAACTATCTCAGGGCTGAAGACAACATTCTTGTAATGAAAGCTAAAACAGATCAAAATTTTGAAGAGAATAGGCTAGCCCTTTGTTGCAAATATTCTAATGCCATTGTATAAGTTGTAAAGTTGCAGTTTGAATTGTTGTCACTTCCTCTTAGCAATGCGATTAAAAAGACTATGAAATAGCTTATGTCCCCAGTTATAAGTATGTCCAAGTAGTAACAAGAAATGGTTTTTATTGTCATACTCTGTTTTTGAATCAAAAGTATCCCCTCTATCACAGTTAAAAACAGAATATGCTTAGTCCTAGGCATCTCTATTTAATGAGAAAATATCATTGTAATTTTTTTTCCTTTTAGTCTCAAAAACCAATCTTTCTGTTCATGAGGACAAAAACCGAGTACCTTATGTGAAGGTGAGAATAAGATTTGATGTATCTTGTATTCTTTAGATGTAATTTTTAAAATATTGATTATGTTAAAATATATTTTCATAGGGCTGCACTGAACGGTTTGTATGTAGTCCAGATGAAGTTATGGATACTATAGATGAAGGAAAATCAAATAGGCATGTAGCAGTTACAAGTAAGTGATTTGTTTTCATTTATCTTTTTTTAATTCAGGTTACTCTAATTAAGAATTAGCATTTTTTCCAGTGGGTAACTATCTAAATTTTACATACTTTCAAAATTTCTACAAAAGATAAAATATATAACGGGAACGGAAAAGGAAAAAAAATGAAGGGGAGAAATGTGTAAGGAATAAGAAAAAAAGAAAGAAAAATAAGAAAAATGTCATGAAATCACAACATTAAAATTTCATTTCTTTCAGATTCAAATAAAAAGTCCAAGATTGGCCTCCACATAGAAACAAAGCTGTACCAGTTCTTTGCTTAATCAGAGTAGTTAGCTTCGCCATCTCAGCTAGATCCATTAACTTCACCACCCGTTCTTCAATTGTGGGAATCTGGACCTTTCTATTTCTATGCATATAAAAGTTTTCCTGCTTTTACCATATATAGAAAGAAAGTCCCATGTTTTTTTCAAGCTGCTTATCCATCAAACCTAAAAGAAAAACCTATGATTTGTTTTAAATATTTTTTTTTAAACATTTGTTTTAAATATCATCTGAATGAAAACACATGTCTGATCTCAATAATTCAGATAACTACTTAAGCAATAAATACTTACAATAAAAATTAAATTAATTTGGTTTTAAATATTTGCCTAAATTTTACCCTTTTCCATGTTTCTCTTCTATGGCAGGGATAATTGGTTTTCCTGAATGAAATGGGGGATGAAAATATATTAGCAATATATTATAATCTATTTTCTCGTAATTGCTAGTAACAAACTGCTTTGGCTTTTTTTCCCCCATGTAGATGGAAATCTTTTCCTTTAAAGAAAAGTCATTCTCTGCAACATTTTTAGTAATAAAGTAGCAGTAATTTTCCGTTTCCTACAAGGAAGAGTTAGCTGCTCATAGGGAGACTTTAGGGCTATGATTCTTTTATATATTGTTGTGTATAATCCAATATATCAAAGGACATCAGGATGGGAAAGACTGTTTAAGAATCTTACAACTTAATCCTTCCTTGTGAATGAATATTGGAAATTCACGCCTCTTTCATTCCCCTGCTGTGGCTCTATATCACCTGCTCCGCCCCTCACCTTCCTTTCCTCCCCTGGCCTGAGAAAGTAAGGGGGGGTGGAGACTCACTCTACATTGCAGAGCAGGAGCGAAGCTTGCTTCATCTCTTGCTGTGTCCCATGGCTGCTTCTTCCAGCCCTTGGTGCTGCACACACTTCAGTTGAGGAGACATGCGGCTTTCTCTCCGCCCTGAGAATCTGGCCCAACTCTGCTGTTTCTCTCTGCTGTTGCTGTTGGAGCAGGTCATGTGTGTCCCAAAGTGACCTAGGTGCGTTCAGCACAAACAAAGGCTAGAAGAAGTGCCTACGAGTCCCAGAGAGCACTGGAGAATCTGTGTGTGTGTGTGTGTGTGTGTGTGTGTGTGAGAGAGAGAGAGAGAGAGAGATACAGAGAGAGAGAGAGACGGGGAAGAGAGAGAGAAAGACAGGCAGGCAGAAGAGAGAGAGAAAGAGAGACAGACAGACAGATGAGAGAGAGAGAAACAGACAGAGAAATGAGAGAGAGAAAGATGAGAGAGAGAGAGAGAGAGAAACAGATGAGGGACAGAGAAAGAGATGAAAGATACACAGAAAGAGAGACAGGCAGACAGAAAGAGAAGAGAGAGAAAGGGAGATACGGAGAGAGGGGGAGATTGCAAAAACAGGCGGTCAAGCCTAAGTGCCTGAAGGATCCCCATCCCATCAGTGGGAGTCCAGGCGCTTCAGCGAGCGGTGCGCTGGATTCATATTAGTAATCCACAGGATTTAAAATTATGGATTTAGTGGTCCCTGATGTCCGAAAGGTTGGGGACCCCTAGTCTAGATAGCCACAAGGAATCAAGCTTAACTTAAGAGCATCTGGGTTTTTTTATATATACTTCCTTATTACAATGACAAATAAATATGGCTTTAAAAATAAAATATTCAGTTTTGTAGATTTGGTAGAATTCTTTTTGATGAAGGGAGATATTTTTTGTTAAATTTTTTGATTTTTGTTTTGATTTATGAGACACTTACAATTCAATTATTAAGTATAGGCTGTTGAAAGAATGAACATTTATAAAGCCTTAAAACTGTTCTTTTACAGATATGAATGAACATAGCTCTCGAAGTCACAGCATCTTTCTTATTAATGTAAAGCAAGAAAACACTCAAACAGAGCAGAAATTGAGTGGAAAACTTTATCTTGTAGACTTGGCAGGTAGTGAAAAGGTAATAGTTTACTGTTTTAAAAAAAACATGAAAATAATCTATGATTTCATTCATTTAACATTGGCTCTCTCCTTCTGCCTTGACTATATTAGAGAAAAGTGCCTTTAAGGTATTCAGTATTTCTTCTTCCATTCTCTTGGGCAAGGGAGTTTTTGTCATTTGAGAATAAGGAAATTCACAAAAGGCTGTCTATTTTCTTTACAAGATATGATTGTTTAGAATTATGTAGTGATAAGAATATGAAACACACCAGAAGTACCATTATATATTACGTTATCTGGCTCTTTGAAGGACTACCTCTACACCTGAAAAGTGATGTTGAGTATGACTATGTTTATAATTATTCTTTTTATTTCTGATTATATGGAAAGCCTAATTCATTGGGTACTACATAAGCAGATCTTAAATGTTATAATGTTATAAGATTCTGTATTGCTGTTAGATCTAGATCGAGAGTGGAGGATGCCGAGAATGAAGGATGCCGAGAATAGAGTTGAGTGGAGGCAGTTGATTCGCTGTGGTGACCCCTACCGGGAATAGCCGAAAGAAGAGGATTGCTGTTAGATCTAGAGACACAACAATCTGTATCATGGAATTATTTATAATATTCACTGGGAAAGCTGGGACAATACAGGAAGTACTCATGACCAAATTGGGATCAGAATCTTGGTTGTTGAATAAAAGTAGTTATTAAGTGAGATGTCATGTTTTGCTCAACAACCACAATCCTGGCCTCCCAATTGTTAAGTAATTGTATGGGCTGTTAAATGGATGAAGTTCCAGGTAAGGAACAAGGAATGTTTTGGGAGGGTCAGGGAGACCTTGTGAGATTCCACTCAGGAGCTGAACATTCTCCCTGCTGAAATTTAAGCAGAACTTTCAGCCTGAGTGAAGGGGCACTCTTGTGCAGCCTGTGCTGAACCATCTCTGTCCGCCTCAGTCACCCCACTTTTCTTACTTTAACCATGCTGACTCTATATCTCTGCCGACTGCGTAAAACAGCTTCCTGTTAAAGGAATTCAGCTCCTCTCTGTGTAGAGAAGGGAACTTTCATGGTATGCAGGAAAAAAGGCAAAATCATCAGGATTTCAGATACACACTTCTGTAACCACCGAAGAAGCTCCCCTCCCCTCAGGAGGCTACAAACCCCCAGAGATGAGAGGGAGTCTTCCTAGCAGTGGCAACAGCTTACAACTTTCTGGGGAAACTGATGGAGAAGATTGCAAATGGCAATCACATCATTGCAGGGTTGTTGATAAAGTGAGAGACAGATAGATTAGCCTTACAATGTATATTTTACATTATTTTAGGTTAGTAAAACTGGAGCAGAAGGTGCAGTATTGGATGAAGCTAAAAATATCAACAAATCTCTATCTGCTCTTGGAAATGTCATTTCTGCTTTAGCTGAAAATAGCGTAAGTATATCGATTTGCAAATGCTTGATGCAAATTGCTTAATTTCAGTTAGGAAATCTTCATATTCTTCATTGCTTTAGTATATATTGAATATTTTACTGATTTTAGTAAGATCAAGTACATTATGCATAATTATAGCACTATGCAAAATTACATAGAAGAACT
>JANHFJ010005676.1:59994-70834 GCA_032468195.1 Cerberus rynchops
AGTCAGTATGTTGCCCCCAACAGTTTGGGTCCTCATTTTACCCATCTCAGAAGGATGGAAGGCTGAGTCAACCTTGATCCTGGTGGGATTGTCTGCCGACAATCAACAGAACTAGCTTGCAGTATTGCACTCTAATCACTGTGCCATCGAGGCTCTATTGTAATATGTATTTGTCTGTCCCTCCCCCCAAATTTGTTGGAATGCTTTAATAAAATGATTTTTAATGTGTATTTTCAGGGGAACCCAAAAGTGCTTTTTTCAAGAGGCAACTGAACTTTCTGGTTTTTCTTTGAAGATGTTTGCAGGGTAAGTTTCTCTTCCTTGTAAGTTAAATGTGCTTCTCAGGAAGGAATGAGCTCTCATTCAATTTAACTCTCCACTGCATGTATTAATTGATTATTATGCTGCATGTCCTACACCACAACTCTGGTTTTCAGGACAGGTTCTTAGGTTCTGGAAACTCAAGGTGGGCTTCAATCTGATCCCTGAAACATAATTATAATTAAGTTATTCAATCTGCAGTTACAGACTCACAGAATATTTACAGCAATTTGTGAATCAGTTCTAAGTAATGTTTATAAGATTATCCCATGCTTCTGCCTTGGTCAGCTCCCGTGTATGTAATTCAAATGCTTGGAAAGTAGATAACTATCTTTATGGAAAACCAGAAGCAAAATCTGTCATAAGGCTCCAGAACTGGCCTCTGTCATGGATAACCTGAACCACAAGAAGGATGCACTGTACCCTTTTCTCATATGAAGAACAGTCAAAATGAAAATAGTCTGGCCACACTGAATAGTTGCAGGAACATGCAATTTGGGTAATTTGATTGTATGTACTACTGGTAAAAACTTCTCCAGAATTACTTATTTGAAAGAGGGCATATGCCTTTCAAACAAAACAAACAAACAAATTAAAGGTACTTATCTTTTTCTTTTGCTGGTTGAAATTGTCAATGATAACACCAATAAAGAGATTGAGAGTGAAGAATGCCCCAAAGATAATAAAGATGACAAAATAGATATACATGTAGAGATTCACTTCATACTGAGGCTGTTCCTCCTGCTGGAAAAGCAAAGGAAGCAATGAACCCCTTGTTAATTCCACCATGAAAGCTTCAGAAGAGGCAAAGCAACTTTGTCTTTTCAAATTACCTCACGGGAGTCAACAGATGCATACATGATATCCATCCAGCCCTTGAAAGTGGCCTACAAGAAAGAATAATGCAAGACATATTCATTTTGATTGAGAACAGAAGACTCTGAATTTGTAAAATATATATATATATATTTATATATATATACCGGCCTCCCTGAATTTTTAAAATACCAGCAGAAAAAACAAACTAACATATATATATGTTATATGTTATAGATATAGATATATATATATAAAAAAATTCATAGCCCAGATTGGGCACCTCAGGTTGGTAGTTACATTTTTCATTCTCATTTTCTAAACTTTTTAGGAAAAAAGAATAAAAAATTGAATTGCTTTGTGAAGAGAGAATAAGAAAAGATGAGGACAACCATGTTTACTTAATCACACAATTAGCTTTGTTAAAACAGTGAGAGAAAGGAGATTATATCATCCTATTAGGATGTTCCTTTTAATGAAAATTAGAATCATTTGCTAATATATATTGATTGAGTGGGTACAGGAAGAACAAATATGTTTGTTCTGAATGATTTGGCTTAGTTTGTAAAGAACAAATGGAGAAGAGGAAATAGAATAGAATAGTATATGCTTACATCAGAAGATAATTTCTTCATAAAAACAAATAAAAGTAGAAACGCATCTCCATTGGATTGAAATGATCTTTCCTGTATAGTGTAACTGGCTGGAACTCATTTCTGAATATGAACCCTTTGTGGTGGGGGCAGAGGGGGGGTTGGATATATGATCCAAAGTGTTTTGAATACTGGTAATTTCAATGAGGGTAAAGAGTAAACACAACCACTCCTATTTTAGAGGGGGAAATAAGAGTTCTTTCTGAAGGAATAGGACACCCCCACACACCAAGCAATATAGAACTATATAGTTCTATATTATAGTATGTATGTAAGTATGTAGAAATAAAAACATATTATGAAGGCTGGGTTTTCTCCTGATAAAACAAGCAGTGAAAGTTTGGTTTGATTTGGTTTAGAGGAAGATAGTTTAAATCAGAGAAAATGTAGGAAATTAATAGGAAAAAAATACAAATTAGGGAGAGATAACCACAGGGGTCACCAAAATTAATCTCAAAGCATCTGTATGCAGATCATACCAAACAGTTTGTGATTGTGCTAGATAATTCTATAGACCAGTTGATTGACAAAAATAGACTGTCAAGCTGAAAGTTAGTAGCGACACTATTAATTTGGAATACAGCATATCAAAATATAGACAAAGGCGGTCTTATAGTGAAGTATTGGTAAACTGTTTTTTCAAAAATCCCAAAGACAAAGAATTGAATCAGGTTTACTATAGCAATATTTTAATGTTTGTGCGGGAAAAAGAGACATTACAAAATTTCATGTATTAAGAAAGATCTACTAAAATGAATGCCATTGCAATAAAAAAGAGCTTTGGTCTCTCTCTCTGCACATCCCGATCAACTTTTCTTTCTTCTCTAGAGTTCCCCCCTTAGGCCCAGGCGTTCTAAACACTGAACTGGTCAATAATTTGGGTTTAAAGCTATTTAAAGCTATGTTTTTCTTCTAGGAAGAAATCCACTTATTGGCTAGAATTAAATAGGTCAAAAGACCAGCTGAGGAGGATAGTTTTAGCCAGTGCTTTAGTTGACAGGTTCTCATATGAGCCTATATATAAGAAAGATAAGTTCCAACTAAAGTAGAACATTTCCCAAGGGAAAGCATGCTTACTTACCACTTGCAAAAGGGAGAGATAGCCTAAGCCCACATTGTCAAAATTGACTTTGACATTGACCCAACGGACATCAGTGGCATTTTCAACATTGATAAGATTGATGCAGTCACTTTTGTTGTTTATATGTTGGATTTCAAAGAGATCACCTGTGGTGGTATTGACACAGCGATAGTACTTCCCTGCAAAGAGGTTCACCCCCATAATGCTGAAGATGAGCCAGAAGATCAGGCATACCAAGAGGACGTTCATGATGGAGGGAATGGCACCCAAAAGAGCATTTACAACCACCTAGTATCAGGAGAAAGAAGCTTCTCAGGATTTAATGTAAGTAAATCAACTTCAAAACTTTCCCAAATTCAGAATATGGCTGGTTAAAAAGTTGTTCTTGGTTTATATTCTGAATTAGATTTGAAAAGAGAATTCATTAAATTTATACTAGTGCAGAAAAGGCAGTAAGATAGAACATTAATATGTCTATTGACATTTCACAATTATTGACAATCTGTGGATTTACTTGCTATAGATAATTCTGAGATACCAGTAGTCTATACATTTATTTAAAGCAAAAATCAAGAGAACTGTTTCCTAAAAGTTCATATTCATAATAAATACATAATTGCATAATATTTTATAATCTAATTTAAAATAATGCTATAATAATTAAAAAACAACAATCTGACTCACTGTCTTGAGATGTAATGGGCTATAAGAATGGGAGACAGGTGGAAGCATTGCAGCCAGGGCAATGGTTAGACAAGAATGATGTTAGCCACAAAAATAATAAGGGTGAAGGAAGAGTTTCAAGAGGAACCCTTCAATGTTCTTTGGAAAGCAAAGGCAAGGGAGGACACAGACCTGACTCTTCACCCAGGCCATGGTTTTTTATTTTATATGAGTTATATGGGATGTCCACTTATTTATAATATTTAGAATAGTTTTGGGTTATGATCATATCTCAGAACAAAATGGAACTAGTCCATGTCTATTATTATAACTTTCAAAGAAAGCAAAATGTAAATACACTGGAGAGAGAAAAAATTGTAACCTATATGGCTACTCAAAATACTGTAAATGCTTTTAAGACAGACTTGGGCTTTATTGCTATTTTTTATAGGAATTATATTCTGACCCTCTGAAATTCCCACAGCATGGAAGGAAACTGGAGAAATAAAATCATGCATTGTCACACCACACTTACTCTCATGCCTTCAAATCTGGATAAAGCCCGAAGTGGCCTCAATGCTCGGAGTGTCCTCAGGGATTTGATAGCTCCCAGCTCTGAATAGCCTAGCCAATTTGCTGTTAAACTAATTAGGGAGACCTGATTAAAGGGAAAAATGAAATGGTTAGTATAACAAATGATAGAATTATAGAAGAAGGAATATAGTTCCGTATCTTGCACATAGGAGCATCTGGGTCAGATTTCCTGAATTCCCTGAGCTCTATGCTACTTTAATATAACCATGATACAAACATGTCCTGGCAATATATTGTTTTCTTCCATTTCCCCATAATGTTGCCTTTATCTTGTGCCTAGCCCATGAAAGAGACAGTTATCTTTAACTGTACCCATGTTAAAATATTGTACTGGTTTAAGCAGGCTTAATAGCTGGGGAGAAAAGCAGTACTGAACCAAAGTCTTTCAATTCTGTGCAAGAACAAAGGTATATTTTTTAGCATTCTACTGGTTATCCTGGTCCACCAGATGGTGTCTTGCAATAAAACACAGGTCATCTCTGCTGAAGTCCAATGATTAGAGGAAGATGTCCTGCCAGCTGATAAGATGCTAAAGAAGGTGGCAAAGCCAGTAGAATTAAATAATTGTTTGGCTGATCATATGCTGAAAATCATAAACAAGACAACATCATTCAGCAGCCATTCAGAACAGATTCAATAGAGGGTGCATATGGATCACCAATATGAACATCAAATTAAAAGGTAGCATAGTTTTCTGCTAACTTAGTGTTGGGTCAATAGCATTTTAATTCAACTATGGGGAAAGAATCTGGTTCCTGAATTTATGTCACATGGCCTTAAATACTTATCAGAAGGAAACCGTTTTCTTATATTTTGAAGTCTAAAGTGTGAAATGGAAGCTAACAGAATTACATGATTAAATTACAGATTTAATGCAAGACAAAAGGAATAGTTGGAAATCTTTCACAGATTGCTTACTTCCAGAAAGCTGCAACTTACATCAACAATGAGGAAGTCCAGCCAGCACCAAGCATTGGTGAAGTAGACCTTGAACCCATAAGCTACCCATTTGAGCAGCATCTCAAGAATAAAAACATATGTGAAGATCTTATCAGCATACTCCAAGATGGTGCGAATTGTATGTCTGCGTTCTATGTAGATATCTTCAAAAGCCTGAAAGGGGAATTAAGGCAGAGCAATGTGTGAGACCTCTTGACAATACATAAAAGGAGCAAAAGGAGCCACAGCATGAGTGACCATTACCCTTCTGGGCATAACTTTGTGTTATGAACAGGAGTTGTAATAAATGTACACAAGGATTTGGACATTGTCAAGATAGGTGTAGAAATACGTAGAAAATTCCTAGGAATCCTATTAAACATCTTCAATATTTAATACTTAGGTTTGCAATGAATGCTTCTAAAGTGATGAGTAGAAACTAAGATGGGCCTGAGATGACAGAAGGAAGACTATGGCGATACATTCCATTCATGTCTGCTAAGCATATGCTCTGAAACTTGTTCCACAATGTTCCATGCTCACTTTCCTACATCGTTACTTAGGTTATTGGTGGTGGGCTTTCAAGGTTTCAGCCAAAAACAATGGTATTAAAAGCCTAACACCAAATTTTGATCTAGATAATACCTTAATCATATAATTGAGACTGTCTCTTGCTGGTTACATCTACCCAACCCACCAGAAAGGGGAGGCAAGGAATGTTGTGGGTCCCATCCCCTAGAGAGATACACCTGGTGAGACCTAAAAGAAGGGTCTTTTCTGTGGTGGTTCCCTCTCTCTGGAATATCATAACCCCAGAGATTAGAATGCCCCCCCAACACTCCTCTGGAAGGCACTGAAGACCTGGTTCTGCCAGTGGACCTGGGGAACACAGAGTGGGATGGAACCCATTGCATGGCTCATGGATTAATTGTCACTGGGTTGGGGGGTAATTTTATTATAATATTTTATTATATGATTATTCTCTTTTATTAGTTTTATTGTTTTATATATGAAGTTTTTATATTCTTGTAAGATGACTCGAGTCGCCATGTTTGAATAGGAAGCAATATAAATTTCCTAAAATAAATAAAGAAACAATTGCCCTGAATTTTTTAATGTACATTTTATCAGAGCTTGGAGAAGTTCTTTTGAAAGAATGGAAGCTTATCACAAGCTCTGAGTGTTATTTTTCTATTTTTTTTTTTAAATTCTCTTGTATAATGATATCAGGCATGTGAGTTTATTCCTACTTTGGTATATCTTCTTATTACTGCTTTAATTAATACAACATCTTCCAATGTGATTTATTTTAATCAGGTTTAATGCTAATTTGTTTTCTTTTGCTTGGTATCTTAAAATATATGCTTGTAAAATTTAAATGAACACTATATTAAATGAGCATAAGAACTATATAAAAATATTTTAAGAACCTATATGTAGTTTTTTTTAATTATCATTTTAACAACTTGTTTACTTCCTAATTCCTATGTGCATATTTCCCATAAAACATATTCTACCATTTAAAAATAATTTAGCAAATTATAAAACTAACTGATTAGTATATTTCAGTGAACTTGAAATATTTTGTTTATAGAATAATGAACCATTGCTCCTCGGCTGAATAGTTTTTGCTGCGTGCAGGGGTGTCCAATAGGTTGATCACAATCTACTGGTCAATCGCAAAGATTGTGTGAGTAGATCGCATGAAGAAAGGAAGGCTCTGCCGTGACTTGTGTTCATTTTAAAAAGTTTTCCTGACTTTTGCTGTGCTTTGGAAGCGGGATTGCTCCTGGGTGAGCAGCTGGAAGAAGAGAAGCCACTGCTGTGGCTCGTGGAAAAGAAAACTTTTTAAAATGAATACGAGCCATGGCGGTGGCTTCTCTTCTTCCAGTTGCTTGCCCAGGAGCAATCCCACTTCCAAAGCATAGCAAAAGGCAGGAAAACTTTTTAAAACTAACTTGAGCCATATGAAAAAAGGAAGCCCCTCCTACCCCTTCCTGACCCAGTGGGTGGAAGCCCCACCTACCGCTTCCTGACCCAGTGGACAGGGCCAAACACCGTCACTGCTACCAATAGGGCAGAAGTAGCTCACAAGCCCAAAAAGTGCGGGCACCCCTGTTTTACATTTTTACAACCTGAAAACAGAAGGTGCCAAGTTAGAGATGCTAAATTGGCATCTATTAAATCATAGTTTGCTTTTTTTAATTATAATTTGAAGAAGTCATTAAGACCCACTTCAGGAGGACACAAATTAATACAAAAGCCAATCATTTTATGATCGAAAAAGGTTAGAAAAAGGTTCTTTAATGTGTAAACCATAAATTAAATTTAAGCTATTTCAGAGAATTAGATTTAAACAATTGTTGTCAACAACTAACTGCTTCAGCCCCAGAGTTGTAACAGCATTGTCAAAAGTTACGTGTATAAGTTCATTTGTTGATTCGTTTACGGCCCAGTTAATTAATGGTAAATTAAAATCACCAAGAAGAACAAAAGGATGTGGGCAAGAAGGTGCCTGAGTTAATAGTTCGATTATCTAATTCATATGGCCAAGATCATCATTGGGGGCTCTGTAGCATAACAAAAAATGAACTGTAGTGTTTAAAGTCAGGTTGCAGACAATGGATCTCAAGAAAGTGAGCTCAGGAGTAACAGTAATCTTTTTCAATCCTAGAGACTTTTTATAAAAAATTACGACACCACCACCTCTGTGATTTTCACAGTCAGACCAAAAACATGATAATCACTTGCAGTAACAGAAGTATTTAGAAAGGATGCATTCATGTTCACTGGGTACACCACCTACAGCTCCTTCTTCCTCTCCAGTTATTTCTCTTTCCTCTTGGATTTCAATTGGGGTCTTCTTCTTTCTTATTCTTATTTCTTCCTCTTTTGCTCCAAAAAATTCTGAAAAAAATAATTCAGCTCTCTCAACTGTGTCTATCCTATGTCTTTGTTCTTGCCATGTAAACATAAGGCCATCTGGTATTAGCCATCTATAATTAATTCTTCTTTTAAGTAGTTCTTTAGTCAATAATAGATATTCTCTTCTCATCTCCCTCATTTTTCTAGGCACCTGTTTCAGTACTATTATTTCTTTGTCTTTGTATTTTAATGTTTTCTCTCTTACCATCCACTGTATCTATGTTTTGATGGGTTTTTTTTAGTAAATTTAATATGGACTTCTCTTGGCAAGTTATTTCTCATTGCATATCTTGTGTAGATACAAAACATTTCATCTACTCTATCAATCATCTTCTTCTTGGTTATCTCCAAAGCTTCTACCAAGATTTCTATCATTATCTCTGTGAGATTATCACCTTTTTCTTCTTCCACATTTTGAAATCTGAGATAGAACTCTGATCTATCAATTTCCCATCCTAAAAGTCCACTCCTGTCTTTCTCAACAACATCCAATCAGGTACCAATATCTCCAATCTTCTTATCTCTCTGTGCATCCTGTGCCTCAATTTTCTCAAATCTATCCTCATATTTCTTCATCATCTGTTGAATATTTTCAATTTTCTCATTGGTCCTCCATCCTTTGCTCAATATTCTCTGTTCTTTGCTCAATATTCTCTGTCCTCAATGTTATCCGCCTTTACTTGAATCTTTTTAATTCCTTGTAGAATCATTTGCAGGGTCACCTCTTGTTTCTTTTCCTTTCTCCTTATCCTGCAATAATATAGTCTGTATTGAGCATTGTCCTCCTGACAGTGAAGAAGAAGAACCTGACGTTGAAGGAACTGTAGTTACTGGCTTTCTGATCATCTTGCAGTGCTTAATTGAAGTGGAAGTAAAAAGAAGTTTTTAGGCACTTGTGTACTCTAATTCAACAGATAAAAAAGCCAAACAGGAAAAAAAATAACAGCAATCAGAAAAAAAAAGAGAAAATCTTCAGGTACTTGTGTACCCTAGTCCCAAAAGAGAGAGTCTTCAGGCACTTGTTTGCCCTAATTCAATAGGTTCGGAAAAAGAAAAAAAAAGAAATAGCAAAAAATAAAAAATATAACCAGCCAAAAAAGAAAAAGAAAAAATAGTGGAAAATAGTAAAAATATAGTAATATAGCAATATATGCAGGCCTAGA
Source organism: Cerberus rynchops (assembly GCA_032468195.1). Taxonomy (NCBI): domain Eukaryota; kingdom Metazoa; phylum Chordata; class Lepidosauria; order Squamata; family Homalopsidae; genus Cerberus; species Cerberus rynchops. Next base: position 69,150 of record JANHFJ010005676.1, read on the forward strand.
TCTGTTCGGGTTTTTTCCCCGTGTAAGTTTGAGAATATCTTCACAATGTTTCAGCGAGGTCCCATTCGCCATCTTCAGGCTGGTGCCTTCTGCTTCATGCCAGCGCTTTGATATCCTCAAACTTACACGGGAAAAGACCCAAACAGACCTAGACCTGCATATCTGCACCCATGAAAATCTACAAAAACAAACAGATAGATAGATAGATAGATAGATAGATAGATAGATAGATAGATAGATAGATAGATAGATAGGTAGGTAGGTAGGTAGGTAGGTAGGTAGACAGACAGACAGACAGACAGACAGACAGACAGACAGACACATGTGTGTGTGCATAATATACACATGTGTATGTGTGTTTTTTTCTATCTATCTATCTATCTATCTATCTATCTATCTATTTATAGCATTTAGACTTATATATCACTTTACAGTGCTTTATTACAGCCCTCTCTAAGTGGTTTACAGAATCAGTATATTGCCCCCAACAATTTGGGTCCTCATTTTACCCACCTCAGAAGGATAGAAGACTGAGTCAACCTTCAGACTGGTGAGATTTGAAATGCCAAGTTGCCGGCAGTCAGCAGTAGTAGCCTGCAGTATTGCACTGTAATCACTGTGCCATCATGGTTCATGTGTGTGTGTGTGTGTGTGCGCGCGCGCGCGCGCCTGTGTGCGTGTATTATACTGAATGAGAGAGAGATTGAACATTTCTAAATTTGAAAAAGAAAAGAAAAAAGAAAGAAGGAAGGAAGGAAGGAAGGAAGGAAGGAAGGAGAAAGGGGAAGCAAAGGAAAGAAAGAGTCTAGCATTATTCACTAGTCAATGCCCAGAGTAGCAGAGCTCTCTATCTCAGTGTTAATGTTTGAGGACATAAACATTGGGATACAGTATAAGTCTCTTCACTGGCACAAGTAGCATCTGGTACAGTGTAATGAAAATAGGAGAAACTGAAATATATTGCAGCTTATGCTTTGCCTTACTAAATGTAATGGGTGAAAGATATTATCATTCTTCTAAGTTAGAGAATAAGCTGGACATTACAGGGCTGTTAGGATTACTCTTTACAGAATTCAAGAATTGTACTGTACTGAAATAACTTATAATAGGGAAAGGGAAGCAGTGCCCTCAGGACTGAAGCAGCTCCTCCTCTGAGGTTCTTCCATTCTCAGGTCACCCATATTCCTGGATAAAAGCAACCGGTAAATTAGGCTTGCTTGCTGTCCCTCCACACACACAATAAACCAGTTCCTTCCTTCCCCACCAGCCCTCTGCAGTCCTAGGAGAAAATCGAAGGGGAAATCCTCTCCCTAGCCCAGCTTTGGGTAAATACAAAATGGGAAATCAAAACTTTTGGGAGGCTGTAGCTCTGACAAGCTGAAGTGCTACAAGGCAGCTGGTGAATTCCAGGATTGAAACAAAATCAGCTTTATGGAAGGGGTCAAAGTAATCCATACAACACATGGTCAAAAAAATACAAAAAAACTCTAACACAATTCTAATTACAGCTGAACAACTCAGTTTCCAACTTTGTGTGAGGTAATTTCTTCTTTTTCTTCCTGGATTCCAGCCAATTCTCCCCAAAGACCAAAAAATCTTCCCACTAGGCCAGGGGTAGGGAACCTTGGCTCTTTCATGACTCATGGACTTCAACTCCCAGAATTCCTGAGCCAGCATGCTGGCTC
>JANHFJ010005676.1:85987-99311 GCA_032468195.1 Cerberus rynchops
AGATGGAGCTGCCAGGCAAGAGGTCAAGAGGAAGGCCAAAGAGGAGATACATGGATGTGCTAAAAGAGGACATGAAGGTGATTGGGGTGAGAATGGAGGATGCTGAGGATAGAATTGGGTGGAGGCAGTTGATTCACTGTGGCGACTCCTAATGGGAACAGCTGAAAGAAGAAGATCCAGCTGGTGGAGATGTACTAGCCTTGGCAAATGGCCACAAGGCAAAAGTCATTGGAAAGGGCATTGTCCTGGTTCCATGTTTGGAGGAAAAGTTTAATGATATATTATGTGTGCCTGAAATGGAACATAATTTATTAAGTGTCTCTAGTTTAGACAAAAAAGGGTTTGAGACCACATTTGTAAATGGGAGGTGTCTCATAAAGAAAAATGGGAGTGTATGTGCACAGGGCATAAAACAAGATAATCTTTATGTGTTGCAGGGACAAAAGGTTCAATGTGCCCAAACATTTGTAAATATGGCACAACATGATTCATGCATTCATCTCTTGCACAGAAACCTTGGCCATGCCATTTTCAGAGTTTTGCAAAAGATGCAACAATTTGGAAAAGGATTAAACTTGAAAGGGTGTAAAATGGACTAAGGATTAAACTTGAAAGGGTGTAAAACAGACTATGCAATAAGTAAGTCATCAAAGTCCAAAGCATTCCCAGTAAGCAAGAATAGAGCTGGTACATGCAGATTTGGTTGGGCCAATGCAAGCCAGTTTGGGAGGAGCAAATTATGCGCTGGTCATTGTAGATGATTATAGCAGATTTGGTTTCTGCTATTTACTAAAGAGTAAAATAGAGGTGCTACAGAAATTTAAGCAATGGGTAAGCTTTGTAGAAAGGAGATATAAACAACAGGTATGTCAGCTGCAAACTGACAGAGGTTCAGAATTCATGTCAGCAAGTTTTCAACAGTGGTTGGGACAGTTAGGAATAAAAGATAGATGCACTAATCTGTTCACAGCATCTGAGAATGGTATAATTGAGAGACAGAATGGAATCTTATGAACAATGAAGGACTCACTGCTGAAGGATTCTGAGCAGGTCATATTGGGGTAAAGCTATGTTGACTGCTAATTATTTAATCAATAGGCTGTGGAGTTCATCCATTAATGGATGGACTTAGTGGTGGTGTTAGCATTCAGGGAGGAGAAGTTGAAAAGGAGCAAGAAAAGGAAAGGAGAAGATGACTCATATATGAAGCAAAAGAGAGTTGAAACACAGGAGCAGTCAATGCCATGCAAGTCAGAGGGATAAAACAAGGGGATCCCACCTGACAGGTATTCTGCTAGTAAAGTAAAGATGTATAATGTATGGTATGAGCAAAGGAACTATAAGGAAGTATTGACATTACCCAAAGTTGAGCAAGTGAAGTGAAAAGAGACCATGGACAAAGAAATGGAATCCATGGGTGAACATAGTGTTCACATCAATGACTTTGCCATAGGTTGCAAAATTTGGCATTTTGATATAACCACAGCATCCCACAATGCAAAATTAGAGGAAGATATTCACATGGTTCAAGCACCAGGATATGAAAGTAAAAGCCTATCACTGTGTATAAATTGAACAAGGCCATTTATGGGCTGAAGCAGTCAACCAGGAATTGGAATATCTGTTTAAATAAGGCATTGAAGGGTCTTGGGTTCAAGAGTTGTAAGGCTGATGGTTGTATATACACAAGAAAGTTAAAAGATGGGGATTGCCAATTATTAGCATCTGTGGATGATCTTTGTTTCATTGCAAAAGGTCTTTCACAGATAAAAGAATTTGCTAATCAATTGGAGAAAAAGTTTGAAGTGAAAAATTTGGGTGAAATACAAAAATATCTTGGTATAGAGATACAAAAAAACTGAGAAAGGTGGCTATGTTCTCAGCCAAAAAAATGAACAGTTGTTGGAGAGATATAACATGAAGGATTGTAATTCTGCTCCAATACCTATCAGAATCGATTTTCATAATAATATGGGTGAGGACAAAAGTGAAGCCTGTGATCAAGAGATATATCAGGCAGCAATAGGGAGTCTGCTATATCTTTTGCAGTGGTCCAGACCAGACATAGCTTGTGCAGTAAGCATTTTGAATCACTTTACTGGTGCATCAACACAATTACATTGGATGGGTGTAAAAAAAAAAAATTAGATATTTGAAGGGATCTGTGAATTTGGGTCTTCAAATACAGGTCTCTGAAGAATTAAAATTGAAATGTGATATTGACAATGATAATGCCAATGATGTAAAAAACAAAAAGTCTAATTCTGGCTTTGTGGTATTGTTTGAAGGGGGTTTACTTGGTTTGAGGTCCAGAAAACATACAACAGTAGCCATTTCTACTGTGGAGGCAGAATTTATTGCTCTGTCTGAACATTGTTCAGAGGTAACTTGGTATGTACCGCTGTTGCAGGATTTAAAAGTAAAGGTAAATGAAGCTGTAACAGTGTTTGAGGATGATGCTGTTTACATAAAAATGACATCAGGTGACATAGTAAAAAAATAGAAGCAAGCACGTGGACATTAAATATTGTAATGTAAGAGAAGTCATTAAATGTAAATTAATTAGCTTGCTTCACTGTTCATCAGAGGACAATCCGGCAGATATAATGGTCAAGCCATTGGGTGGAGTGCACCATGGGAAGAATATTAAGTTATTTGGTTTTATGTCTATTCCAGTTATGAAGGAGTATCAATTGTAGATGTATTCATGAACTAGAATAGGCATAACAACTAGGTCAGCCAATGTGGACTGTTTGGTAACTGAAACAGTATTTGTTGTGTGAGCTACACAACAAGGAGCCTGGGTATGGCTTAGCTTAACCATTCTGTATATAAGAGAGTTTGTTTCTCTTTGCTAATGTTCCTGTGCTGTGTTTCTATTTGCTAATTTTTTCTTCTCTCTACCATGTTGGAAAAACCTACATGGGTATTATATACTGCATTATGTGTTATTATATTATATAAAGAAGTTTCTTCTATTTAATGAAGCCTACTGAATTATTTGACTGTGTGTTGGCTGGATTTCAGTAAACTCTGACAGATATATTGATAGTTTGGGCAGAGAGTGCAGTGCTTTGTTGTCATGGATATCAGAGAATGGTTGGTAGTCCATGATTATTGGTACCAGCAACTCAGTTGATAAGCAAAGTACGACTAAATTTATATTGAGCTTTCCTTTGCTTTATGATTTTTGTGAAGATTGTAAATGCAAGCAATGGTCATCATTGTTGTAATTGTGAAAAGTTGGTGTGCATGGCAGTTGCTAAATGAGGATTGCCAGTACTCCATTCTGTGTTCTTTAAAAAGTTACATTGAATATTTACGCAAGAAATTTGTTGAAGGGATAAAGATGTTACCTATAAGTGTTCTATTTAAGCAACTCCAGGAAGCCAGTCCTATTGGCAATCCTGTCAGTAAACCTGGCAAGGAGTCTGAGGGGCTATGTCACTGCTCAGGAATGAAATAGCAAGCAAATTGCTGGCTCACAGTTGACACTTAAAATTCTAAGACAGCAACAGTTGGAGGAAGGTATGTGCAATCTTAAGAGTGTGTGTGTGTGTGTGTGTGTGTGTGTGTGTGTGTAATATAAATATTAATTTCTCACAGACCTTGTACTAAAATAATAATAATAAATACCCCAAAAAATAGCAACAATTGTGCATTGGAATATCTGCAAGAATTTCTTACAAGCAAGAACTGATGGGACTACAAAATAGTTAAAGTAACAGAAAATGAAAAAGCTAAACTTCATGGGACTTTAGAATTCAGGAAAACAAGCACCTAACATTCAAGATTTAACTATCAATAAGAAAGACAAACAAGTTTGAAAATGAACATGGCAGTAGCTAGAGACCGCAGAATAGTATAGAAAGCAATAGAAATAGCACTTAGATTTATATACTGTTCCATAGTGATTTCCAGCCCTCTCTGAAAAGTTTAGAGTCAGCATATTGTCCCCAACAATATAGGGCCTCATTTTACCAACCCCAGAAGGCTGGAAGGCTGAGTTAACATCAGGACTGAATTCCAGACTATGGTCAGAGTTAGTCTGCAATACTGCATTCTAATCATTGTGCCATCAGGGCTCTCCAAAGAACTGGAGAAAATAACGAAGTTCAAAAACCTGCAAATAAAAGTAGAATGACTATGGCAAAAAAGAAAGCAAAGATAGTACCAATAGTGATAGGTACCTTGGATGCAAATCCCAAAACATCTGGAGCAGCCCTTGAACCGCTGGCATTGACAAAATTGCCATCAATCAATTGCTAAAGGTAGTTTTACTTGGCAGTTATACTCTATGATAATATCTATAACACCTTCAAACAGTGACATTTGCTGATTCAAGGATTTGATAGGTGGATAAAAATGCCAGATCCAGTCTAAATATCTGATTGATTGTGCAATGAACCATAATGACTCAAAATAATCCACAAGCCAATAATAGTGGAAAAAGATAATTAAGAATTCTAGAAGCACTAACTCTTCTTTTTAAAATTTAATCTAGCCACATTATATCAAATAATAATTCAATAAAATTACACACAGACACACACAGACACAGACATAGACACAGACACACACATGAATTTGTTCAAGCCATCAGGAGTGATTAAATCACTTTTTAAAATGGAGTATTCAACTAATAATTGGTTGGATTGGAATTTGGTTAGAAATACCAGTAAACCCTGTTGAATTCTTGATACCCTCTGAGCTTGGTTCTTTGCCTGAAGACATTTTATTACCAAACTAAGCTACATTATCAGCACAAGTGAGTATGGGATTTGCTGCCTGTTTACATACAAGTAGCTTGGGCTGCCACTTTTAGTAGGATAAGCCCTCTCAGGGATCAACATGAGGCTAAAGAGAAGTTCTTCAAACTCATTTCTGATAGGATTCTGATAAAATAAATTCCTGAAGTTGCTATTTGCAGGGATGGGATTATTTGAAGGTAGAACTGGGGGTTAAAAGGGGCTTTGATTTACTGCTGAGGTTTTCCTTTAAAAATGTTAGATTTTTGTTGGAGGACAGCAGACTGAGAAAATGTTAAGTCCATCTCCTCTGGATCTGATAGCTACATAACCAGGCAAGTTAACTGCATTCCTGCAATTGGGACATCTAAAGTGGTCTATGTTGAAGTAGTTTCTCAAAATGAAGTTGTTGCTGAAAAACTGTTGGAAAAAGAAATTTATCACCTCCTCTCCCACTACTAGAGTGCCCCCCCCCCAAAAAAAGTGCTTTGCTATGGTTTCATATAAATTGGAACTGCAACATTGCACTATTGCCAAGTCTCCAAAGTAGGGAATATTGTGAGAGGCATAAGCTAATTCAGAGTTAATGCAAACGTTTTGTGTGGAGGTGTCTTCCCCCTGACCTCCAAAATGAAATCAAACTATCAAAGTTGCCTTGCATTCCTTGAGGAAGGAGAACTATATATAATTAAACCTTCTAGAACTGGATAAATTAAAATAAATAGACATAAAGAAAAAAAAACTGACCAGTCTTTGTTGGTCCTCCTGATGCTTTTTCAGTTGTTCCATCATCTGCTGGAACTCTTCTTCTTTTTCTTTTTCTTCCTGTAAGGTGGCCTCATTCTGCTCTGCATAGGCCATTGCCACCACAGCCAGGATTAAATTGATGAGATAGAAAGAGCCCAAAAATATGATCACAACAAAAAAAATCATGTATGTTTTCCCAGCTGCTCGCAAGGTCTAGAGAAAAAGAAGAATATTATCCTCCTTGGTATCTGGAAGTCCAGAATTCCATTCTCATATATAGCCTTTCTAGACAGTCATTAGTCTAAGCAATGTACTTTAAAGATACTCAAAGCCTCTGTGCTATACTTCACATATTACTTGGTATTTGAAATATAATTCTCAGATTTAGGCTCAAACTAAATAAAATGATGGTTGGTGGTCATTTTGGAAAAGAAGCAGAGTACAACAGATTTGAATTGACCCAACTGGATCCTAACATTTTTATCTGTCAGTGGAGCTCCTACCTCTTTATCCTTTTGTAAAACAATCAAAGGAGAGAAATCTGGACTGATGCTGGATCCCTGCACCCTGTTTTCTTTACCTGGTTCCCATTATTTCTCCTATTAAGGAAAATTAAGAGGGATCCACATACAATGGGAAAAATTTTAACTGGAAAAATAACACTGGAGGAAGAAATCTTGACTCTGTGAATTGATTCTGGGGAAATAGGATGAGCTATTCTGGATTATTAATACTATATGATAGTGCATTCTATGAGGTGAAAAATTAAACAAGACCTACAAATCTGGCCTAGAAATCAGAAGAGGGAGCAAATTAGAAAATTTCAAGGACTATAAATATTGTGGATTTTGAGGAACAGTTCCAGAACTGAGCAACACTACCATACTAACATTGGCTTTTTGTGTGTGTGTCTTTAAGCATTGGGACATTTGGGACATTGGGATTTTGGTGGATTGTTGAATAACTTTTAACTCATTAAATTAATGCAAAATGTTTCAATAGGGAAAAACAAATACATTTCAAAAAGAAACACTATTGATGTTTCAATGTATTCAGGAAGCCATATCAAGGAATCATGGGAAGATTATGAAATTGATGCATGAAACAGATGTGAGACTAGAAAATCTCCAGGAAATGACATTGAAAGAGGAACAAAAAATCCAGAAAGTAGAGGAGAAATTAGAAAGAGCTGAGGAAAGAATAGAGAAGATAACTCAACAAATGATACAAGTAGATAAAGAAACAGAAGAGACAGTAATAATTCTTAAAATGTAATAGGTAGGGGATCAATGCCTATTAAGAGATCAATATATAGAAGAGGATAAATTGAAATATCTCCCAGAAGTGATGAAAAATGCTACTGACAGATGCTGTAGAGATTCAACAGCAAAAGATAGAGGTTGAGGCAGATGAAATATTTAGATTAAATATGAGTGATGTAAGAAGATACAAGATCCCAAGGGAGGAGCATGGGACAGCTGTCAAAAAGTCAATAAGAGTTGAAATACTAAAAAGGGCAAGAGATGATGGATAGATATAGAATATCTCTCAACATGGCAATCACATCATTAAGGATTAGAAAACAAAGATAGAAAGTAGAAATTGGGAAAATAGTATGTATATTGATGTATAATACAATACATTACAATTACTATCTATATGTAAATGTTAGAAGTTGGAAGATCATTATTATGTATACCTAAACAGTATTATTGTTGTTATTACTATTGTGTATAAAGTACATTGACCCAGACAATACGCTGTTCACCAAACACATGTGGATGTTAAAGAAAAAACTATAAATAAAATTATATTTTAAAAAATTTCATAAACATTGGCGAAAATACAGGAGAACAAATAAAAGGGGGGAAAAAAATAAAAGGAAGCTCCTGCAACAGTAACTTACCAGTTGGAAGAGATTCTCCCAATAGTCCTGAGTCATGAGGCGAAAGAGCGCAAGGAATGCCCAGCTGAAGGTGTCATAGCTTGTATAGCCATAATTTGGGTTTCGGCCAGCTTTAATGCAGACAAATCCTTCTGGACATTGTCTACATGGATTAAACAAAAATTCCAATATAACATCATATTATAAGAGAACCATTTTCTTCCTAAATCTAAGGCATAATCCTAAATCTAAGGCATTTTCTTCCTAAATCTAAGGCATAATCTAGTTATCATAACCACTCTTGCCCAAATTATAGATTAGACACATTATTATATATTTCTGCTTTATAGGGTATAATAACCTGACAATTATCATATTGTACGTAGCTTTTCCTAGCAATTAATTCCAAAATCCAATTTTTTGAAATTATTTTTACAATATGTTCTTGTTGGTTTTGTGGATTCTTGGGAAACCAGGAATTTCCTACATATGTTTTTTTCAAGGGGAACAGAAATTAGAAAGTTGCTAGGAGCCATTATCATTTCTACTAATTTTTATTCCACCTTTTTTATATATGACTCATGGGGGTGAAAATTCCTGATGGTCCTGTCTTCTCTTTTCCTCACAGCAAAAATCCTGTGGGAAAAGTTGGGCTGAGAGAAAATGACTGGCCCAAAGTTACTCATCTAGCTTTCACGCCTAAGTGAGGCTTAGAACTCACATTCTCCTGATTTCTAGGCCAGCACCTTTGGCCTAGAAATGCACCAAACTGGATCTCATATTATTTTCTCAGACATGAAGCCCCTCCTCACTCCAAAAAAGATTCAACCATTGAGAGATACCTCACTTACCCAGCATCAGAGCTGTTCCCACAGAGCAAAGCATCAAGTGCACCATCAAGAAAATAGAAATTATCTTCATGAGAAAACAAAAAATAAAATAACATTTTTAAAAGCAGGAATGTGAATTGACTTGTGCAATTTCAACCTCATTTAAAAAGGGCCAGAAGAACACCAAAAAAATTATGAATTAGGAGGAGAGCCAGACTTGTAAGCAGGAGGTAAAACAGCTATGCAGATGCTGTGAGTAGGAATTAATCAAGTTGAACTATAGCCATGACACTGAAAAATGGGAGTATATATTTGTTTTGGCCTTGAGATTAAACATATAGGTACAGTACTGTACTACCACTAATGAACCTCCTCCCTATAGCTGCTTTTAACTAAAAGGAAAATCAACTTTCATTCAAAATTCTAACCAAGAATTCTCTTGGATCTCATGTAGTTGCATCTATAGTAAGATACTTAATGGGAATCTCTGTGATATAGTACCCATTATATTTCCTTCCTCCCATAATCACTACTTTCAGTATTTTTCTTTCTTTGTTTGTTTTGTCTGTTTCATAAGATTCTTTTAAAATGGAGAGTGATTTGGCCATAGCAATCTAACTGCCTTGGAGAAAGATCAGAAACTGAGTGCAAAAAATTGAGGAAAATCAAAAATGAAAATGAAAATATAAACTAATTTAGTGACTTCTTTCTTCAAAAAGAAAGTACAGTTCTTGAATGATAACAGTCTTACCTTCATTGTGAATGTACTCATCCCAATCAAAGGTATCATTCCCAGTGAGAGTAAAATTGTCATTCAGAGTGGTGTTGTCAAATGGATCCCCCCATAAGGCATCCTGCAGGGAGTCATTGGTGAAGGATGGGCCTAAGGCATCCTGCAGGGTGTCATTGGTAAAAAGTGGCCATCGAACACACTTATGTCGCAAGTTCCCCATGAACAGTTGCAGGCCAATGAGGGCAAAAACCGCCAAACAGAACACAGTGAGGATCATCACGTCAGAGAGCTTCTTCACAGACTGGATCAAAGCTCCTACAATTGTTTTTAGACCTTTTGTGGGGAGAAGTCAGAGAAGAGAGAGAACAGAAATTTCCATTTGTTTAGGCAATAAAATAGATCTGCTTCCAATTTCATTTAAAAAATTTTTTATAAATTATATTTGTTAGCAAGAATATTTCAGGAAAAGATATTTTGAAAAGAATTGAAAGGCTAGTTATATAAACTATGCCATCATTTTTGTTGTGCTTTAAATTCATTTAATTCTCATAATTCCAGATGATGAGTATATAGAATCTGCTTTTAGTACCATAATTATATGGTTTTTTAAAAAAAGGCAACCAAAATTCTTCTTTTTACTATAATATTAATTACAGATTTCCCGATCCAGTAAGGAGCTATGTCTACCTCACTTTTCTATTAGCTGAGTTGATTTGCATAAAAAAGCATCTTTAGCCTTGTCATCCCCATGATGTACCTGGAATGACGGTGATAGTTTTTAGCGCTCGAAGAACACGGAATGTCCTTAGAGCAGAGACATTGCCCAAGTCTACAAACTCTGTGACATAACTAGAAGAAAAAGGGAAGAAAGCTGTTAATATAAAGACAATTTACAGAAGAAGTATCAACAAGCTAGAGTGATAAAACTGGAGACAGAAAGGAATAAATCACAACTTTTATGTAGAAATTTTTTTTGTAATTCCTGTTATTAAAATCAGACTGGCATCTATTTCTATTAGATTCAGTTGGGTGTATGTCAGAATGTATAAAATCTTAAAAAGTCAGGACAATACTCTTTATTCTTCATTTCTTTTGAAGAAATCATATAGACCTGTATTAAGTATTCAACAAATGTAAAACTATTCAAGGATTAATTCTTGCTTACTACAATTATAGGCTAAACATAACTAAACATGTGACCATCTCTTTAAACATTTATTTACTCTTTTCTGATACTTACAGGTGCATATTTTGGTAATTTAACAATATGTAATTGGCAAAATCCAACCTATGTGGATTTTTATTGCATGAAATTTTTGAATTATTTCATATATTTTTGCAGTTATAAATACTGGATTGACATATTTTAGTCAAATTTAAATCATATTTGGGCTTTATATGTAGGGTGTCCATTTTATAATTGCCTGTAGAAAATGTGGGTTTAAGAATGTTTTTATACATTCTTGGGCATTTATTTACTGGTTAGAGTAAAGAAATTCAGAATTCACCTGTTCTTTTAAATTCAACTTGAAAACTACTATTTGTTCAATCTCATACTACTATTTGGCTCTACTAAAATCCTGTTGGGATCCTTGTATGTTTAGGGCCAAAACCTGAAAATAAGATAGCTAGCTTTCTCAAAATCAGGATTAACATGCCATCTATCCATCCTTCTGTGAACAGAAAACATGCTAGTCTCATTCACGTAATGCTAGCTAGTTAGCTAGCTAGGTATGGAAACATATAGATAAATTATCAGGTTTATGATAAGGAAATATATGCAAGAAAACAACTCAGAGAGCACCAAGGAAGCCTCATTTCAACCCTGACTACAAATATTATTTTTTATAGACATATGGTTGTATATATAAAATTTGCTTTTTATATGTTAGAAAGAAAGGATAGTTTAAAAATAAATTTGTTTTTTACATCAACAGCACCCTCATCTTGACAATCAAGAGCAGTAAATTAAAGGGAAGCTGAAGAAGTACTAGATGGCATGACAACAAAAAGGAGGCGATGCCACCTGCTGCCATCCTCTGCTATATCTGTTTAGTTCCCTCCATCCATCCCAAATCAAATAAATTGCTATAAAACTTGTTTTGTGCACTCTCTGCCAGGCCAAGGTGATGTCTGATTACAGACATCACCTTAAACAGTGGCTGTGATTTAAATTATATTAAAATATATTCTGAGCTAATTTAGCTAGGGACCAGCCAAGTCACCCAGGGACCAACCTGCATCATTATTTATCAGATTGGATTGCAATGTATAAGTATAATGGGAAGGCTCAAGTTACTAAGTTTTCTTCATTGGTTTTGTTAATTTAGTGTGTTTTATTGTTATTAGAACTGAGTTCTCCTTCATCTTAATAAGCTCTCAATAATTTCATTTTTAATTAAAAACTCCAAGGGAACAAACAAATTTCAAAGTTACAAAAGAAAAACATCCCTTTAATTCTGCTTGGACTCAGAGAAACAGGATATATAGTTCCTTGAAACAAATACACTTGGGGATGAGGTTAAAGAGTTGTGGTTTCATGGATTGCTAAATCTATACAATATCACAGGGAATTATTTTTTCCATGCTCTCCCTCATTCTCACAGCTGATTTTATAAAACGCTTGCAGAATGCAACATACGCCATGACGATGACACTGAAATCCAGCCAATTCCAAGGATCTCGCAGGAATGTAAAGCTGTCAATACAGAATCCCCGAGCAAGTACCTTGATCGTAGCCTCAAAAGTATAAATGCCAGTAAAGGTATATCTGTGAACATGCAAGCATTGGGGTTTTTTTAAGGTAACATAACAAAACTCCAGCTTTTACAGTCTATTTTAATGAAAGCAGCAAAAATAAGATAAAATTACAAATAATTTATAGCAGAAGAAAATTGGTTGATTTCCTAGATTTAATTCCACTTCACAGTTAAAATTTCATTTTTGAAAGCCTTCTAACTTGCAGCTATTCAACTTTCAAACCTAAATAATTTCTGTTTAAAAATGGGCAAAGTAGGGCTTCATAACTTTCCACTATACCTTTTCTGCAAGAGACAGCTGAAATTTAGGGGTAATTTTTTCAAACTTGTTAAAATTGAAACAATCAGCAAAATCGGTATCTTAGGCTTTCTTCACACACTTAACTTTAATTAACTATCCACCCCCAAAAAGGCCTACAAAGAGCCAAAAATGTTTATCCTACCTTCTCTGATGATGTCATCATATCTTTCCCAAAGTGCATCAGAAACTAGTTGCATAAAACCTGAGTAGCTGATGCTATGTGTGTACACTCTCCTTTGCAACACTGGGTAGTTTAATTATATTGATGATGCATTTTAAAATATTAACAAGGTGATGAATTAATAGATATAATATAGAAAACTGGAGAGCCACCTGAAGCATTGAAAAAGTAGTAAACCTGGTGCTGAAATCTGCATTCAATTTGATAGCACAATGTGTTTCACCAAGAAAGTTTTGTTTATCATTAAAAATGCACTGTGAGCCTTTGCAAATATTGTATCTGCCTCCTTTCCAAGAAAGTGGTCCTCTTTCCAATATTCTGTTCAAATTCATCTTTCATAAGGATACAAAAATAGTCTAGGATTGAAAAAAAAATCTGTTTTATCATCCTTTCCCTCATGCAAACTGAGTTCAGATACTGGCTATCTGAAATGTGGGCAAATGTTGCTGAAAGTTAAAGTGATTAGAATTCAGATCACGTGGGTCTCACTTTCTCTTGTGTAGTCTTCTGGATTAGTTTTCTTCATCATCCATTCTAAGCAGTAAGAACCAGGCATAAAATCATTAAAGATGGAGGGGGAAAAGGAGAATACTTACTCCACTTGTTTGGCCCATATTGGTGGGTCACTCAGAGTCATGAAGACACAGTTGGCTAAGATGGTTATCATGATAAACATACTGAACAATTTGAATACAAAGTCAAGGAAATGCCTCAGATCTCTACTGAAAATACCCATTCCCCATAAAACACTTATTTCTTAAGAGCTACATTCTTTGTGGACAGTAATAGCACTTTCAGGCAGAGTCCAAAAAGTCACAGTTCAATGAATTAAACTAAAGCTATTATAAACAAAGCTTTGGGCTTATTCTTGTTTTTAAAAAATTGTACATTTCTGATAGTAAACAGCTTTTCAAATGAAAGAAAAGTTGTTTAGAAATGTAGCTCAAGGCTATGTTCAATTAAAAACATGGCTTGGGACCCGGGTACTTAGCGGACTGCCTATTGCCATCATCAGCCTCCACCTGACCAGTGCATTCCCACAGGGTTAGCCTCCTCGGGGTTCCATCGTCCAGACGATGTCATCTGACAACCCCGAGGGTACGGGCCTTCTCTGTGGCAGCACCCTCTCTGTGGAATGAA
>JANHFJ010005686.1:71604-82489 GCA_032468195.1 Cerberus rynchops
ACACACACACACACACACACACACACACACACACAGAGAGAGAGAGAGAGAGAGAGAGAGAGAGATTCATCTCCTAATGGCCATATCTTGAACTGTTATTTCAAAACCCATATTTTAGTAACAACAATAGTAATAAATTATCTAGATAATTTATTATCCAGGTATTATAGTCCTCGATCACAAAATACAAAGATCTGCAAATAGACTGATGGTGACAGCAACAAAAACAACAACAAAGCAATAGTATCAACAGCAATAGGTGTCTTGGTTGCAAACCTAAAACATCTGGAGCATCACATCCACGTTGACAAAAATGACCATCAGTCAATTGCAAAAGGCAGCTTTTACTTAGAACAGGCTCACATCCTGCACTGGCACCTCTAACACCATCAAGACAACAATATCTGCCTATCTATCCCAAGTCCTTGAGAAAGACCAGATAGATGGACAAAAATGCCAAATCCTGTTAAACATCTGGCTGACTGTACGACCAACTTGCAGGTCTCCCAACTCAAAGACTCTGAGAACCGCCAAAGAACTTACAATAAAACCTGTAAAACTTTAAAAAGGACGCAAAAAAAGAGATGAATTTGATTTGTGCGAGTTCTTTTTTTTTTAAACCAAGCCTCCCCCATTTCTCTAGAAATATCCCCTCTTCTTGCTTCTCCTCCCCCCTCCCCCCCCAGTCCTGCCGAGAAAGGGACAAACGGTGGCAGACCCTCCCCACCATTTGAGTAGGTGCTCCCGTGTGCTTTTGCTCTCCAGGGCTGGAAAGCTTTTCTGGCGGAGATAATGGAAAGTATATCGGGAGTCTGAGCTTTGGTCCCCGCAATCCGACATAGTCGCTCCTTAGCGCTTAGACGCGCCAGCGGTTACCATGGGAACAAGGTGGTGTTGTTTTTCTCGGCGCCCACTATTTTGGGCCCCCTCCAGAACAAGCATCCCGGGCACAAAGGTTCCGTTTGCGTCCCTTCAACAGGCGAAGGATGAAAACGCGATGAAAACCACCAGCCTTGTCCTCGCCAAGGGTGGGTTACATTGCCCACCACCGCCAAGCGATCTCGGAGTAACAAAAGGGAGGGCTCAACTCTCGAGGAAAGCTCTAGGTCGGAGGAAAGGGCTTTGCCTCTCCTGCTTTGGAATAAGATGCATTTGATGCAGTGGCACTTTCTTCTCTTTAGGGCTGCATTATATCTTGTTTGTATTGAGCAGCTATGCTCTGCCCTTTACATTTCTTTTCACGGCAGGAAGTTTTTTAAAACCATAGTACATTTATTTTGGAAATAAAGAATTCACCAGTGAGATACAAAAGTAGAATAAAAAGCATTCTGAGAAAAGGCTTAACATTTCAAATCAAATTTTATTCATCACATACATATACCGTACATACATAGTACGAAATGCAGTGAAATGTGTTGATCAATATAGATCATCTCCATCACAATATTTCTGAGCAGTGAACATATGCCGAATCAGGCTAAAACACGAAGGAAAAAAATCCAAATCATAGCCAATAACTACAAGACTACTAGCATTCCCCTTGACAAAACAAATAATCACATACAATGAACATAAGGGAGGGAGGTCTTAGAAATCAACCCTACAAGGTAGACCAGACCAGAACTCAACTTATATTTTGATAGAGCAGTGGTCTCAAAGATTTTGATTTCAAGAGCCCTTTTGCATTCTTAAAAGTGATGGAAGACATCAAAGACCTTTGGTTTGTAATGGTTATATCTATCAATATTAGAAATTAAAATGGAAAGATTTTAAAGTATTAATATATTTGATTTTGCAGACTCCCTAAAGCAGACATGTCAAACATGTGGTCCAGGGCCGCATGCGGCCCATTGCAAGTGCACCTGTGGCCTGCACAGACGATATTTTACATGCCACCTTGAATCCTTCTTAGAGCAGAAAGGCGGGGTAAAATATTTTAAATCAATAAATAAAATTAAATAAGTAAGTAAACAGGAAGGAGAACCCTACACGCTGTCCTGAGTTCACTGTTGAAAATGCAGTCTAGACATGTAACAAATAAGCAAAAAAGCTTCTTAGGCTCCCCGGGCAAGTTGCAAGAGAAACACCTTTCCCCTGGAGCGACAGCAACTCTTCCTTAGCCTGGTCAGGGGAGCCTGTCGGGCAAGGCTGGCGCTTGTAACCCGAACTGCGCCACCACTACTGGCGTGTGTTTTCTGTTTGTCCCACCATCCCAAGAGCTGCCAAGGGCGAACCCTGCTGCTGTGGCCCAATTGAAGAGGGTGCGGCCCTCATCATAACTCAAATGTGACAATATGGCCCTCGGGAGACTCTGAGTTTGACATGCCTGCCCTAAAGGGTCTTGTGGATATCTTAGGATCGCCAGACCACATTTTGCAAAGAGTTGATTTTTAGTTTGGTCTACCTTCTAGGGATGACACAATGTGACATGGGCAAAATTATATACATAATGCACCCACTTCCAAGTGATTTTTAAAGATGGTTCTTAATGATAGTCTGAATGAAAGCTTGACAAGGGGGAGATTGATCAGGAAAAGAGCCTTCCAATCCAGGAAAATAATTGTTCACAGTGAGTAAAAAGGATGGCCTTGGATGACAGAAAATCCACCACCAAAACCTAATGAGACCTAAGCCCAGGTCCAAGAAGTCTCTTATACAAATGCCTCAGACAGTGCCAACCCCAGTCCAGGAAAAGTTATAATTGGCATTAAAGACAAATCTATCCACAATTTCTGACAGTACAAGACAAGCCACAAATTATATACAAGATCAGACAAAAACAAATCCCATCAAGAACTAAAGCTGGAACATTCCTGGAACCAGAAAGTCCTTGAATCCATAGACACTCAGTCTTGTTAGAGTTGAGCCTAAGTTTATATCTATCCAGATTCTGATAATCCCCAGGGACAGGACCTCATCTGTATTGCTTGTTTGGCCCAAAGTCAGGTTATAAAGCTGGCATCATCAATTACTTAATAATACCTGGCCCCATAACAATAGATGACCTCACCTAGCAACCTTATGTAGCTATTAAGTAAGAATGAGGAGTTTGTCAGGCCATGAGAAACCCTACAGATCAAGGACTCAATCTCTTTCCCCTCTACCAACACAAACTGGAAGGAAGAAAACTTCTGTAATACAATGCCCTTCACAACCATCAAAGTTCATCTAGATGAGATAATAGATGGCACTGAAACCTGCCAAAAGGGCAAATAGAACTGATAGAGTTATACTTGTCCTGGTCCTACTAGAGGTCACGCAGTTTCCCCAAAATATTCATTAAGAATTGAATATATTTGGGACAGATCTTTCCTAACTTTCAAAAAATTAGAAATAAGTGCATGAAATGTATTCCATCCAAGTACTATTACTATCTTTGTTTAGACTAGCAGAAGTTTTGCAGTTGGATTAGTAACAACGAAATATTGCCTTGGTAGGCAGCCAATTCAGGAAACTAAATGGGGAGAGCACATTGCTAATTCATCTGGCATGACTTTTGATGCCATTGGCCAATGGAATTGTTGTGAATTCCATAGTATACTTGGATTTATATAGCATATATAGTATACCTGGATTTCAATAAGGCATTTGACAAAGTAAACCATAACCTACTTGATAAGCTAAAAATGTGGCATAGACAGTCACTATCAGATGGATTTGGTGACAAATCACATTCAAAGTGAGATCCTCAATGCAACTACATCTACATGGAAGGAAGGAAGCAGTGGGGCACCCCAAGTTTTCATTTTAGGTCCAGTACTCATCAACATCATCATAAATAATTTAGATGAGGGAATAGAAGGGGAACTCATCAAATTTGCAGACAAGACTAAACTAATAGGAATAGCCAACACTCCAGAAGATAGGCTCAAGATCCAGATGGATCTCTACAGACTTGAGCATTGTGTTCTATCTAACAAAATGAAATTCAATGTAAAGAAAAGTAAGGTTTTACACTTAGGCAAGAAAAAACAAATGTACGAATGTAGAATATGTGGAGCCTGTCTCAACAGCAGTAACTGTGAGAGGGATCTTGGAGTTCTAGTGGACAATCACTTAAATATGAGCCAGCAGTGTGCTGCAGCTGCCAAAAAAGCCAACACAGTCCTAGCTATATTAGCAGAGGGGTAGAATCAAGATCACATGAACTACTAGTACCAGTTTATAAAGCCTCAGAACAATCATACTTAGAATACTGCAGCCAATTTTGGTCACCACAATATAAAAAAGATGTTGAGACTCTAGAAAGACTGCAGAAAAGAGTAACAAAGATAATCAGAGATATGGGGGCTAAAACATATGAAGAACGGTTTGCAGCAATTGGTTATGTCTACTCTAGTGAAAAGAAGGACTAGGGGTGACATGATAACAACGTTCCAGTAAGCTTACCTGTGGGCGCTCCATCACTGGAGGCTCTTAGGAAGAGATTGGACAAACCACTTGTCAGGAATGGTATATAGGGTCTTTTGCCCCTTCCAAATCTCTTATTCTGTTATTTCCAAATTGCCTTGTGAAATTGGGTCTTGGAGGTACTTCGTTACAAAGATTTTAACTACAGTCCTCTGCACAGGGGCAAGGGAAACATGACAAATGATGTGTGGCATCATTATGATGCAAATCACAACATTTGCATGCAATGTTATAGTGCAAGGACAAAGGACTCTGATTTCAGCTGTGATCATATACTTAGCCATGTTTGTGTCACTGCATTTTGTACTGGACACCTGTGGGTCAGGCTTATCTGTCAGCCATCTAGAAGGCACTGGTGCCATGATTTTTGACTTGTCCTTAAACTGTTTCAGCATGTACTTGAAACCCCTACAGGAGGTCACCTGGAGTTTTGTAGTAGATCTGAGCCAGATCAGCTCCATACTTGTTTATATATCATTCCAATGAATCAACAGCACCCATGAATGACATTTGTGTTCAATAATTAGCTAAATGAGGGACAACACACTAGAATTAAATCCACAGAAAATGAAGCTGAAGATGAAAACGTTATTAGTAAATAAAAAACTGAACTTGAGATCAGTGATTCAGCCAGTTTTGGATGAAGTTGCACTTCTTATAGGAGTGCTCATTCTTTAACTGTCAATGAAATGTTATATTCTATAGAAATAATTGTAAGGGACTGTCAATCAAAATTGTCCTTTCCTCCAAAATGTTCCTTTCAAGGTAAAGGTCTCCTGTTTTTTTGTGTCTTTCTCAGCTACGTTAAAGATTAGTTGCTAATTTTTGGTAGTTGCTCACTGCTTATTGTATTTTGTCATATGCTGAGATAGGCACTGTTTTGTGTTCTGCACTCTTTGATTAGGCAACTCCATCATTTTGCAGCCACTACAGAAATTATAATTCCTGATTTTAAAAGGCCCTATTTGGAGAATTGTGTCATAATTGGGTCTCCATGAGATTTAACTCAGTATGCTAACCTATGGAAAGATCATTGTTTTCTATGTGCCTGAACTGTGTGCATGCCATCCATAACAATTTGACCCAAATCTGTAAAAGCTATTTTTTTAAATGCAGTTTTTAGTTTAACACCTAGCAAGTAAAGTGATGTAATAATTATTCTCATTCATATGTGGTAATATATGTATATTTCATTTTGAAAAACATGTTTTAAAGGGTTTGTTGCTTTGTGCCATGTTAATATTTTAGCCATCCTGATCATTTAGAGAATGGGAAGCCTACGAAGTAAAATTAAATGAATAAATGACTAAACATGAATCATGTACTCTGCATGAGAGTCACCCACTCAGACCTGCCTGCATTGCTGCCAGCTCAACCACTGAGTAAGGAAGACTTGAGGGTGTGTTCACTTCTCCAACTGGTTGTTCCCGTTCTTTAGGAGAGGAAAGGGCAAGGAAAGGCACTTTCCTCTCCTAAAGAACGGGAACAACCAGTCCAGGTGAATCCACACCTGTTATTGCAAGGGAGAATTTACATAGTCCTGAACTTTAAAATGCGGTTCAAGGAAATGATCGTAATTGGGCAGAAGAGTTAGCTACAAGCTTACCACTCAAGTCAGAGGGTGTTTTCAAACAACTATTCAAACAACTTACAGAAAGACAGGTACCATTTTCAGATTTGGCAAAGTAGTTCCAGAAACCCTCAAAAAGAGGAAATAACTCTACTGACCTTATTCCTCAGGGCATTAGATGTGAAAGTAATAGATTGAAGGCACATCAAAGGAAGCTGGAGTCTGACTGAAGCAGGGATGCAAGGTTGTTGATGATATACATGGCTAACATCCAAAGGATGATGATGTTTTAAGTGTCATAGAAGCTGCTTTTAGACCATAAGTAGAGACCTCGTGAGAGGAAAACTAAACATAACCCCTTTCTTGACCACTGTTAGAACTAGCAGGTAATCCTTGCTTAACAATTAAATTAAATTAAATTAAAGCGCTCCATGGCTTGGGACCAGGGTATTTACGGGACCGCCTGTTGCTACCATCAGCCTCCTGCCGGCCAGTGCGTTCCCACAGGGCAGTCATCCTTGGGGTTCCATTGCCTGGACGTTGTCGTCTGGCAGCCCCAAGAGTTCGAGCCTTCTCTGTGGGGGCACCTTCCCTTTGGAACGAATTGCCCCCGGACATCCGGACCATCACAGACCTGCGGACTTTCTAGCACGCATTAAAAACTTATTTGTTCCAACAGGCCGGTCTGGCCTAGCATTAATTATTTGGGGTTTTAAACTGGTTTTAAATTTTATAATTTTTATAATTTTTAATCAACCACTCAATTTAATTCTTTTAATTGGTTTTTAATTTTTATTTATTCATTGTTTCTGTTTTTAGATGGTTGTACACCGCTCTGAGTCCCTTCTTGGGAGAGAGGCGGTATATAAATTTAAACAAACAAACAAACAAATAAATAAAATTAAATAAATTAAACAAACAAACAAACAAATAAGGAATATGTGTCCTGAAACTCATTCTATTGTAGCCCAGTGTGAAAGTTACATGGACATAGAGGGTACACAGTATTTACTATTTGTTAGACTGATAAGTTGCCTTTCCTCTGGAGCTCAAGGCCACCTATGTGGCACTGAATAATGCTTTAAGAAGAAGATTGGAGTAGGGAAGAGAGTTGAGTTACAAGCAACATTTTTTTACCTAGGGATTCTCTCGCCTTTTTTTCCTTCCCTCATATAAAAATCAATAAATGCTGATTTCCAGATTCCTCTATGTCAGAGGGACAAGGGGAGGGAGAGGGTTAGGTGTTCCACTGTTTTACTCTTTCAGCCTACATTTTTCACTGTTAGACAATTCAACTTCTATGCTATTTTAACCTTGGGCAAAATTGAGAAGGGGCTTAAAGTTAAAACCTTGACAATACTGCTGGCTGAACAGACTAATGTAAAGATACAAGCCTGATAGGCCTGGAATAGTGATAGTACATTTGACTGCTTTAGGAGAGCACAGTAGAATGGCAGCAGATGAGGCCATTAGATCCAGAGTAAACTCTGATGCTGTCAAAAATGCCAGCTCACCATGCAGTTGTTGTGTCATCACATCATGACACATGTACCATCATTTCTACGTCTCCTTGTCAGAGTGGAGAGACATCATGGAGTTGATGTTTATGGGTAAAATTGATGCATGACCAGAAAGAAAGCATGAGCTGCCATCTGGTCAGTAAGACTATTCACCTTCTATCTGCTACCAGTTAACTTGTTTCATCCCAATGTAATACAGAAACTCCCGGAATTTCAGTCTCCAAGTAATATGATCATTAAGCAAGTTGTAATGTGACAGACCTTTTTACTATGGTCATTAAGCGAATCACCACAGTTGTTAAGTGAATCCAGCTTCTCCATTTGACTGCTTGGAAAGCTGGCTGGTAAGGTTGCAAATTATGATTGCATAACCTCATGATATTGCAAGTATTGTAAATGTGAGCCTAGTGCCCAGATTGAAATCATATAATCAGTGGTGGGATGCAACTGGTTTTACTACCACACACACCATCTGGCTTCTAAAATGCAAGTTTTTCCTTACCAGAGGCAGCCCAAGTGAGTAGGAAAGCTGTGGATGCGGGCAAATCAACTGTTCCGTATGATTCAGGTGGTCAAAAAAGAAAAAAAAGAAAGAAGGGAATATAGGACAGGAAAGGGCAAGTGGGTGGGGCCAAATGTCATTGTTGCTACCAGTTCGTTAGAACGGGTGCAACCAGGCTGAATACCACCACTGGGTGCAATGGTTGTAACTTTGAGGATGCATTTTTTACAAGGCTGTTATAACTTCAAAAGATCGTTAAATGAACAACGGTAAATTGAGGACTATCTATATATAACAAAGCATAGTAGATTTTACACACCTTGGATGCTTACCAGCTCAAGGAGGAAACTATCACTTTAACAGTGGTAAAGCTAAAGATGACTTAAGCCTGCCTCAATACTGGGCTGGGATTAGAAGAAGACAGTATTTGGTAAATAAATGTTGAATACATATGTTTAAAGGCCCATAGTCCAGCGATGGGACTAAGCAAAACAAACACACAAATGTACACTGACATGCCTCCATTTTTAGTATCACAGGACCTTTGAAACAATCTAATTCAGCCTCCTGTCCAGAATGAAACCTAACGTTGCTATGCTTAAAATCTCCTCTTGAATTCTGCTGTTGGAATATGGCAATACTTTGCTTTTCATTAGACATTATAAATTATCCTTTTTCATCGGTCTTCATGTGTTTTGTCAACAGTGTATCATTACTTAATATCCTATCATATTTAATTCAGTTGTATAGCTAATACTATATTATACATCAATTTATTACTTGTCATTATCTTTTCCGATAGTTTTTTGTAATATTAATTGCCCTATGTACTCTGTTGTTAGTATTGTTATCAGAGACTTTGACTAGTCTTCTTCTTCCCCCTGCCCCCCCAAAATAATACTATTTGGTTGCATTGTATAACATTATTTGGTTATTGAATTACCAATTTTCTGGGTTTGAGGTTTTGAACTACTTTACACAGCATAATAAACCCCCTACTCCACCCTACCCCACCCGCAACAATGATTAACACAACCACATTTAGCACCTTGTCCTAACATAATATGTATGTTGTCTGAATGCCGCACTGCCTCTCTGAATTATCTTAACTACGCTATTTAAATGCAAGCAGAAGATTTTGGAGTGAAGGACAAATTTATGCTTAACAATTTGACCAGCTGCTTCTCTGTGGAGTATCTATTCCTGGAATAGGTTGATGCTGCCTCCTTGTGGCAGTTAGGGGGCCTAAAACATGCCCCCCACTCCAAATTGGCATACATTATCTTAACCTTTTTTGGCAACAACACACACACACACACACACACACACACACGCCTCCCCCATTTTCACACCAGCCTGCCCTGTCAATCAAAGTTTTCCACTTGCAAGATGGCAGGACAGTGCTTAACTGGGAGCTGTTTCCTCGCAGGCAAGTTTATTCCTAGTTTTCTACTGTATATGGGAGGATAGAAGTGTGCAATACCCTGGGTATTCTTTTGTGTTCTTCTCTGTCTCAACTCTGTCTTGTATGAAGGTGCAGCTTTGCACTGGGGCTGTTTATAAGGCTACAAGAAGCCATGAGCAAAGACTTGAGAAGGAAGCTACCGTGAAAGTTGTTTCAAACTTGCTGAATGCCACTCAAGAGAAAATTCATGTATGGATTTTCGGGTCTTTTGTACTTACCCAACTTCCCAGGAATTGTATGCATTGTCAAAATTTCACGGAGATCATGTTTTATCTGCTTTCTCACAGCCTCTTTCAGGCACCTTCTAATTTTAGTGAGCTGCAGTTCCTTTTGTGGTTTGGAGCAGAGGTGGTTGTTTCCCTGTTTGCTGAAGAAAATAGAGGAACATAGCATGGGTGGTGGCATCTATTAGGGCCCGCAAAATCCAATGGGTGTAAGCTGCTGGCTTTTGAATTATATAGAACTCTGGGAAAAATAGGAAAAAAATTATTTCAATAAGACATGGAGCCAAAATTCAGGAAAGTATCTTTGCTAGGAAAACAATATGGAACCAATTTTTTTTTTAAAGCAGGACCCGTTATTTTCGGATATTTTTATTTTTAGCAATGAATAGGAGATCTGAAATTGATTCAAGTATTTATTTGTTTGTTTGCTTAGGTTTATTTATTTGTTTGCTTAGATTTAGAAGCCACTGGATTCCAAGCAACTCTATGTGGCTCATACTAAAAAGCAATGACAATGAAATGGAAAGAAGATAACTTAAAACTGGTGTAAAGAAAACCAGACACCATTTTTTTCCTATATCTTTTTCTATTTTTTCTTTCTTCCATTATTACCATTTTCTTTAATTTCTTTCATTTTCTTTCTTCTTTCTTATTAGTTTGCATTAGTTTTTAATCTTCTTTTATAACAATTTAATAAAATTATTAAAAAGTGAGAAAAAAAGTAAAGGCGTCCTTGTGAATTTCACTCCATCAGTTGTTATTGACTAGGGCAGGGCAATACTCATCTCTATTTCAAGGCATTTAGCCAGCACTGTCCCAAGACATTTCAAAGGATTCACTGGGTTGGGGATTTTCTGTCTTTTCTCTGTGGGTTGTATATGGGTCGGGGGTGTGTGTGTTAGGGGATTGCACAGAGGGAAGCTCAGTCAAGCTCATTGTACACATGTTGTACTTTGACAATAAAGGGTTGATTTGATTTGATTTGATTTCCATGGTCATTTGGCCAGTATGACATCACAGAGTGCTGTTACCTTCCTACCAAAGTGGTACCTATTTATATACTTGCACTGTCTTGAAAGCTTTCAAATTATTACTTTGGCAGAAGCTGGGAGCAAGGATGGGACTCACCTGGATACATGGTGCTTGGGTTTCGAATCTGGAATGCTGGCTTTCCAGCCAACAAGTGCACTGTCT
>JANHFJ010005686.1:132605-144443 GCA_032468195.1 Cerberus rynchops
AACTTAGTCCTATTTATTTCTCTGCTTTGTCATCCTATGAGTGAAATGAGATACGAGTGAATGAGTGAAAAATAACCTTACTACTAATTCACTTAGTTGGGGGAAGTAGATTACTTTGCATATGGTAAAATCCTTGATTACTGTTTATGACAGTGTTTAATATAATAAAGAGGAAACTAGGTTATATATCAATGTGCTTCACTACGGAAGGGCCTAAATGCTGCACAGAGGTGGAAAGGGTTGGCAGAATACGTCCCATTCCCCACTGGCCAATGGGCAGCATGGGAATATTTTCTCATTTACTCCCCTCTTTTGAGCAAAGCTTGGTATTTCCTTACCTTGGCTCCAGGAAGACCAGGCTCACCGGTCCGTCCAGCTTCACCAGTAGATCCTTTAGGTCCAGCAGGGCCGGGAGCTCCACGTTCACCAGGAGGACCCTGGAAGAAGGAAAGGCATCAAGAAAAGCTCCTAAGAGCAGGTAAATCCTAGCTTTTTATTTCTCCTCAGTTTGAGGCCTCTGTGTGATATTAAGACTATAAAGAATGTATTTAAGAAGGAAAGGACAGTCTGGTGTAGCAATGGATGGCTTCAGCTGCAGATATTATACATATTCATGGAAACATTCTGAGACAAAGCAAACTTCAGGCCAACACCCAAAGTCCAAAGCTCCACAACCTGAGCAAGAAGTGTAAAACAGCCTGTAGTTTTGGCAAACAAACATGCATAAGTTTGAAATCGCCCACCTGATATGTATTTAGGGAATTCCAATGGGAGCAAGGGACAAAACATGAGACAGAAGAAAGCAATATGGACAGGGAGGAGAAAGCATGAAAGAAATGAAGAGAGAGATTGAAACTCCCTTCCAGGCAAGATCTGATTATTAGAAAAAAGCACAAGAAAGTCCCAGTAGATTTCAGTGAAGCAAAATATATGGGAAAGCAGGGATCTTGTTTACAATAAGAGATACAGCAGAGTGCCCAGGACTATTAGACAAGAACTAGGTGTAATATCAGGTAGATACAAGAACCATGAAGATTTGCAAAACACTCTCTAATACCATTCATAGGAATAAATTTTCTTACTTTTTGTTAAATGAGGTTGGCCCCATCCCTATCAAATCCCCCCAAAACCTGATTATGCCATCAGATATGGGAGGCTGAGGGGATGAATAAGATACTAAAGTGACTCCTTTGTTATTAACATCTGCTGTTCTCTCTTAGCCTTGTTTTTTTTTAATTCTAAACATTTTAAAACAATAATTGCCTTTTATATATATTAACTTTTTACCATCTTCTTCCATACCACCCAGAGTGACTTTTATTGGTGGGATTGGTGAACCTGTAATTCTGGAGGGAAAAATAGCCAGCCCTCTTATAAATCCACACAGTACTATTCAACTTCTTCAGACAAAATTGAAAGGCTATAAAAAGGATATGGCAAGGAAGACTTTCATCCCCCTCTCCCCCGTTTCCTAGGTAATAAGAACCCTAGATATCTGAGCTTCTGTATGCCACAAACTCACTGAACATGATCTTGAGCAAATTGCCTCAATAATGAGAGTAACATGGAGCAGCCACAAGTGTGGATACTTCTATATTGTTTTAGATGTGACTTTTTTGCTAGCCTATACAACTTTGAAGGGGAGGGCAAAAATAATCAAAGGTTGTATTTTGATAATCGGAAGTTAGCTCTAGCCATAGAAAAATATGCAAACATTAAGATAGATAGATGATAGATAGATAGGATAGACAGACAGACAGACAGATACAAATATGAGTCTGGAGAGCCCATAGATCATCAAGGGAATGTTTAGTCATATATTACCCACAAAACTCACAACCTACCTTGGGACCAGCAATGCCATCAGCACCAGGGAAACCACGGCTTCCAGGAGCACCCTGTAACACAGGATTAAGGACATTATTATTGCTTATTGATTAAAAAAAAACTGTATTGCTACAAGTAACCTACAGAGGTCTGTCCTCAAAATGCCAATATAAAGCCATTTGTTTTTCTGTGACTGGAAAAAGACAGTTGCAACAACTCTAATAAGCAGCATTCTGCTAGAAAGAATGAAAAGCTAAAAGGCAGAATCATCACTAAATGCCAACTTCAGATTCAGGATGATATCCTTTTCTCAAGAATTATAATTCAGTTCCCTGATCAGAGTCAAATCCATCCATTTATTTTGCCTCTTGCCTTAAATTAGCACGTATGTCTTGCAAATAAAGGAAAGCCTATAAAAAGCCACTGTTATGTAGAACAAAAAACTTAATCTCTCCTAACTTATTGCCAGAGGAAACAGTAATGCCCTATTTTAATTTAGTTTCCTTTGAAATGTTGCGACACACCTTGTTTTATGGATGACTTTTCTCCAGGAGAACATTCCTCTGACTTATTGAAATTAGTTACATTTTTCCACCTGGCCTGCTTCAATTACACCTGTAATTTAGCTTAGCAATTCTCCACTAATCTAACTAAATATTATGAACCTGTGAGGCAGGTATATTTTTCTGCCCATGTTGTTCTAAATGCATCTCAGTATCCAGATGTTAACAAACAACAAACATTGTTACATACACGTTCACCAGCAGGTCCAGGCAATCCAGCAGGTCCAGGCTCACCACGAGATCCTCTCTTGCCTTCCTCACCAGGTGGACCAGGGGGGCCTTGGACACCAGCGGGACCCTATAAGATAAAGTGAAGGATATTAATAAGTTTTCAGAAGGGGTAAAATAAAATCATAAGAAAAATAAAATCACAAATCATTGAGGTGAAATACTTACAGCTTCACCTTTAGCTCCAGCATCTCCTTTGTTTCCAGGAGCACCAGGTTCACCCTAAAGTGATTAAGAAAACACAAAAACATACAGTAACATATCTCATTCAGTGCAAAAATTGCAACAGTAGATTTGTCTTATTCTATATCTTGCAACAGAATAAGGCAGTATTAAGTATGTATTAATTATACAATATAGGGAAAACAGCTGGAAAAATGTTTATAAAGAATTGGTAGTATGGAAGAGAACTAGGTGAAAGGGATCTGTGAAGATACTTTCCACCATGCTTCAGTTGATGTAAGTATCTTATGAGAACAAGAAAGCTGAGAGATTTGTGAGCAATAAAACTTTAATCAATAATTTTGAAATGGTTATCTTTAAAGCCCACATTTCCATATCATCATATTCCTTGCTTTTATAACTATCCCATCTGGTCAACAGATCAGTTTATTCTGAAATGCTGCACATTTTAAAATGTCAAAGTGTGATGCAATCTGATTCCAAATCAAGAATATCTATCTTCTGATTGAGTAATGATGTGGTAGGATGAATCCTCTATCTCTTTTAGTGGCCAAAGAAGTTGAGATTTACCTATGTTGATATGCTGTTCTACTGCCCATTTATCACAGAACAGCTACCTGAGGGATTTAGGTGTTAGTACAATAGTATTAAAAACAGAGACATCTGAAATCCATGTTGGTGCCCTCTAAGAAGACTGGAGTGTCATGCATATGATTCTCATTATTGGCCAATATATAATTCAACATATTCAGTTGACACCTGTTGGTAGTTGATAAGGTTAAAGGTGAAGAGCATTTGGATGGCACTTACGCTATTACCCTTGGGACCGGGAGCACCAGTGGGACCTTGAGGTCCAGCTGCTCCACGAGCACCGGGGAAGCCAGGAGCACCAGCAATACCAGAAGCACCCTAGAAGAGAAAGCAGAGTGGTTGAGGGAAGTGGCAAATGAAGACAATGACAAGAATAAAGAGTTTTCTTGGGATTAGAAGATACTTACAGGTGAACCTTTAGCGCCAGGTTGGCCATCAGAACCAGGATTTCCCTAAAGCAGAAGAAAAAATACAAACAATTACTACATTAGTTCATTGAATGTGTAGGTCACATCTTCTGTCTCCTGTGCTGGCACACCATGTAATAAACTATCTTCAACCTTCACCATTAATCTTGAGAACACTGAAGCACTGCCCAAGAAATAAGTGAATACATGCATTTAAGAGTGCTATTAAAATTAAGAAGTGAAACATTATCTTTTAATAGATCAGAAGGATGGGGGGGAAAAAGAGGTAATTCTTACAGCAGGGCCAGCTGCGCCAGCAGGACCAGCTGCGCCAGGCTCTCCACGAGCACCTTGTGGGCCTTCACCACCACGAGCACCTTGAGGGCCAGTTTCACCCTGTGAAAGGAGAGAGAGAAGGTTCATAAGTGTGCAGGCCTCCCTGGGTCCATGCACATTTTTCACCCTAGTCCATCCCACTGCATCGTGCTTAGTCTCTCCAAGACAATTTTATCTCCTAGTTAGTTGTATTGTAATACTATCCTTTGTCCATGGAGATAGGACACAACTTCGCAGCTAACAACAACAACACTACCCTAATTAATCAGACTTCCCAATCCCATCCAGATACCATCAGGTCTTACTCCTGAGTCACACATTTCAGACTTTCAAGGCCTGTTCAAGGTAATGGAGGCCTCTATATAAAGTTTAAACCTCATCCTTATATCGTTGAACATTGTTGCTATTTTTCAGTTATGCTTTTATTTTACATTATTCAACTAATATTTAAAGCTTGATATAATGGTTTATGCAATTGTTTCCTTCTTATGGCAAATACTAAGCCATAATAATGCCAGCTTCTCACATCTGGTCCCTAAGCCTTAGCTTTTCTTAGGCCAGCAATCCATTTTCTGTATCTAAACCAGGGCTTATATTTAACTTCAAATGTATCCCCCATCCCCGATTCCCAAACAAGGATTTCTTGAGACTTCTCAGTATTTTAGAAAACTAGAATGGAGGAAGCTTAAAGCAGGAACATTTTCAAGTTCAGGCGTATCATTTCTGTCTATATACATTTTTCCTCCAAGGAATGCTTTGTTGCCCATTTATTAAAAAACAGTAAAGTATGATAGAGATTTATGCCTTCATCTGTAAAGAAACCTGAAAGACAACTCCCCACAATCTTTATTTCTTAATTTCTTTCTTTAAAAAAAGAGGAAAACTTAAAAAAAAAAATCAGCAGCCAAATTGAACAATTTTAATACTTTAGTAATACATTGCAATGGCAAGTTAGTCATCTTTCAAGTTGCCATGAAACAGGAGATGGACAGCAAATCAATTAAATAATAATCATAATAACAATCTTTACCTTAGGACCAGCAGGACCAGGGAATCCAGGAGGACCAGCTGGACCAGTGGGACCCTATTTAAAAAAAAAGAAAAGAGATTAAGGGTTGATTATAGAGCATTTTCATACTGTCCCAAATTAATAGTTCTTGATATTGCCAGATCTTATAACTCTGGCCTTTGAAATAAGGAAAAGGAAAAAATAATCTCAAGGTAAATTTGAGAGAAAATATCCTCATTTAGGGCAGAAAGCTTGGAAGATCAGTCTGCATATTCTATTAAAGGACCTCCCTTCTCTTGAAAAAAAATGTCTCCAATCATGCAATATGAAGACTTTCTAAGACAGGGATGTCAAACTTAAGGCCAGATCTGGCTCATTGGGTGCTTAGATCCAGCCTGCGGGGCCACCCTAGAAAGAGGGAAGGATCGGCCTGTGGTGCCTCTGCCAGAGAAAACAGGCTCCTGAGCGCCATGTTAGGCTGGGACTGCCTCCTGCAACCCTCTGCCAGTGAAAATAGAGCTGGGGGGGGACACATGTAGAGCACTCGGGCCACCACAGGTGCCTCTGACATAAGTGATGTCAAGCTGGCTATGCCCACACTGGCCACGCCCACCCTGGCCCACCGAGGTCAAACACAACCTGATGTGGGCCTCAATGAAACCAAGTTTGACACCCTTGCTCTAAGAGAAGCAAATGAGAGGGACACTTACTGCGGGACCGGCAGCTCCAGCAGCACCATCGTTACCACGAGCACCCTGTAATGCAAAAGGAGAGAAAGGGCATGTGAATTACCCATAAAATTACATATGGTGTGAAAAGAGAATGCTTGAGTCCATAAAATATTATGAATATATAGCAATTTAAAAGTTGAAAGCACTTACAGCTGGGCCAGCAGGGCCTGGACGTCCTCTCTCACCAGGAAGACCACGTGGGCCCTAATTAGAAGAAACGAGGTGGGGGGGGGATCAGTTAAAAGATATTTTGACTGGATCTCATTCTTACACCTTTATCCTTTCCATTAATTTGTATTATATTTAGCATATTTAGCATTTATCATACTCTTCCAAAAACATCAATCACAGCAACTTTAAGATGCATGGACTCCAACTTGATGTTGAGGCATGGCTAGCTGGAGAATTCTGGGAGTTGAAGTTCACTCATTTTAAAGTCACTAAGGTTGAGAAACACCAATCTACCATATTTTTCTAAAACTATCATGTCTTAAGTAAGTTTTAGAAATTCGCTTATTTGCTGGAAAGCCATAGAGTTGTAGAGAGCTATAGGAATTATACTGTCCTATGTCTAGGACCCTTACACTAATTTCTAAGATCTCTCTTTTCCCAGATATATGATGCAATCCTTTTTTCTTACTATGTTTTCCTATTGGAATGGATCTGCTTATAATTATATTTAAAAGTAAATGAAATGTCACCTAGGCTCAATTAAAATTTGCCCTGTTCAAGTACTACTAAAACTCAGTTCTATTACTAATTTAGCATTCTTCTTACTTGACATAGCCCCTGTATTCTTAATATCAAGGGCTTTTCCTTTTTTAGAAAGCTCACATAAGGTTGGATTTACAAATGACTTTTGCATGCTCTTTCAAGTTCGCCTTCTGTTTAACAGAATGTGGAAGTAGTTTGTGTTATCTTATTTGGTACCTTTCACCAGAGTACAAAAGGAAGTCTACACTGGACATCTTTAGATAAGGTAGCCCCATAATTCTCAAAATACTTTCTATTCCATTATTGTCTTCTCAGTCTGGGTGTCGGCACCACTAGATAGGCCAGACCAGGATATCAACTCCACATGATGGCTAAAATTACTTTCACTGAGATGGCATGTACTTTGAATCTTGCAAGTTTGATTATGCCTGAGTCACTTCTAAATGTTATCCCACTGAACTGGACTTTAAAAATATTTCAGATCTTCTTGCTTAGGTAATAATTCCCACACATCTTCCTACCTCTGTACAGTGCTACAATGGGTCATCAGTTTTCTGGGGTTTCGACAGACATTCTTGCTATTCCTTATAGATTTTGCCCCAGACAATCAATTTGCACAATATGCATTGCATCAAAGTACTATGATACCATTAGATTTTTCTTTTCTCCATGGCAAAATAAGTTGCTTTGGTTGATGGTATAATTTAAAGAAATCTATTGCTCATCTAAATTACTCCATTGGTATATAGCATATATTTCTTAGAGCAACAGATGAAAGAATGATGAAAATATATACTCACTACTTGTCCGGGAGCACCATTTTCACCAGGGCTGCCAGGTTCACCCTAGAAGGGAAGAAAAGAAATGACAATGCCAGGTGTTAAAATGGATGGAGATGGAATTTTATTTATCAAATAAAGGCATGCATTTAAAATGGATGCCTACCTTAGGGCCTGCAGGACCAGCATCACCTTTAGCACCATCAAGACCACTGAATCCCTAAAGAAGACAGAGATAATATGTAATTATTATTATTATTATGGATAATAAGCATGAATGATAGAGACACTAGAAAACAAAACAAAGGTTCAAAGTTACGGCACTGAAAAAAGTGACATGATGGTTTTTCACACTTATGATCATTGCAGCATCCCCATGATCATGCGATCATGACCAGTGCAATGTCCAAGTGTCATGTGATCACCTTTTGCGACCTTCTGACAAGCAAAGTTAACGGGGAAGCCAGATTCATTTAGCAACTGTGTTATTAACTTAACAACTGCAGTGATTCACTTAACGATGGTGGAAACAAAAGGTCATAAAATGGGGCAAAATTCATTTAACAAATATTTTCCTTTGCAACAAATAGTTTGGGCTTGATTGTGGTCTTAAGTCAAGACCTATCTATATTACATTAGAAATATCATATAAACAAGTTACAGGAGCAAAATGCTAAATGGCTTTGGGTATTGTGAATAGGGGACATAAGAAATTATGAAGTTATAGTATATTCCTAAATTAGCTTGACTGTGTGGTCTGTCTTTGTGACCATAATGAATGCCAGGAATTATGGAGTGAATGCTTTCTGGCAACAACTACAAACACTATTACAATTTTGAAAAGTGCAATTCCTAAAAATCTTCAGAAGACATGCCTACACAATTTAAGTAGTAATCTAGCTTTGGCAGGCTTTGAATTGTAGAATTTGTGAATTATATTGAATGTTGAATGATAGAAGCATGCTTACTCTGTGTCCCTTCATGCCTGGGAGGCCGGCAGTTCCAGGAAGGCCACGGGCACCCTGAAAGAAATAAGCAAGACATTCTTGAGAATAAAGAAAGGAAAGAATTATGAAAATTCAGTTTTCAGCATGTGGCCTTTACCAGGTCCTCATTGCAAGACTAGCCTCCTACCATTACACTAATCTATGAGAATGAACTGATAAAGGGTTTTTTAAATTTCTTATTTAGAAATCAAACATTGCTACCAAAGTGATTTCAGTACTTGAGCTTATCTTCTCTAACCCAATCTTTCAATTGTCCTGATACATATATATGAGATTTCATTTCCCCCCCCCCACAACCCATCCCACTGTTAAAGCTTGTATTACACTTTCTACGATCAAAAATACATTTGTGTTTAAGCAGATGGACAATATATGATTTATCATAAAAAAACAATTGCTGGCTAATTAACCCATCATTCCCTCCTACATATATGGACAAGATATCTTACCTGTGGGCCAGGAGGACCACGCTCACCAGGACGGCCAGGTTTTCCAGCTTCACCCTTGGAGAAAGAAGGCAGGAAAAAAAACTAAGTTAAAACAGTGATAATTAAGAAATCAGAGAGTATTTTTTTAAAAAAAGGGACCTAAATTCTCTCATCTGCAAAAGAGATCTTTTAAGATTTGCAGATGCCAATAAAAATTTATGGCCTGAAGTCTGAGCTCTCTGATTCTGACAATGCAAACAGAAAGTTAGAAGAAAAAATAGTGTGCAATGATTAAGAAGGTCTAGCTTGTTAAGTTACCTGAACTCTACAAATACCAGTTGAGGAATTAGCATCTTAAACTGCCCCTTGGATGGTTTAGGAGTGTAATTTTTTTTAAAAAAAAGATAAATGGCAAGATCAAGGATGTAGTAAAAGTAATGTTATCTTTTTGGAGATCTGCCATTTACTGCAGTGCATAATAGGAGGGCCAAAGAGAACAAGAGAAAGTTTCCAGGAAGAGAAGCAAGAGTCTCCAGCTCATTTTTGCTATAGTTTTCTACGGCTAGACTCACATTTTTTCACAAGACAAGACAGGGCTGATACATCATGAATCAGTTCCCTCAAACTTGTGGATTGTAGATTCAGAGAAGCCTTTATGCTTGTCATGTTTGCTTGTAAAGTGTATATTCTATCTGGATAATTAGAGAGAAATTTGGGGTTTCCCCCCGTCAAAGAATGATATAGTCACTCACATCATCTCCATTCTTGCCAGGGGGACCGGCTGGACCACGAGGACCCATTGGACCCTAAATAATTTATTGAGAAAAAAACAAAGGCATTAAAATTTAAACTAATACAGCTGTGCTTCTATTGATAATCTTGCTGATATCTTGAAGAACAGACTTGAACAGAAGCCAGTCTATAATACATTTATGTTCAAAGACTATTCTATTCAAAGAGTATTTCCTATTCTAGGTAATAATTTTAAAATAATTTTAAAACTTTAAAATAAATTTAAAAAAGACATCTGGAAAGAAAAAAAAAACTTGAAGACTGTTATGGCTTGCTATAATCATAATATAGCACCCACCATCCACTCCCAAAAGGCAAAAGAACATCAAACAATACTTACAGAAGAACCAGGCTCGCCAGGCTCGCCAGGGGGACCTTGAAAACCTTGGGGGCCCTGGAAATTTAAAATAGGGAAATATATGTTAAAAAGAAAGCAATTCCAAAGAACACTCCTATTTGTCTGGGCTGCATTATTGAGGATCCATAAATATTTTCTGCTATGTCTCAAATGTACTTTTGAAAAGGCAACTGGACTTTTAAAAGATGTTTCCTCAGCTTCTTGGATGACGAGCAAGACATCTTCAAGGAAAAAACAAAGTCCAACTGCCTTTTGAAAAGCATCTTTGGGACAACCATGACCTGGATGACTGAGTCCCCCCATAGACACTTTCAGCCATGGGACTTTCATTTCCATTCCTGCCTTCATATCTTTAGCCCTGCAGTTTGCCTGGCATGAAACAATTGTTTCCCCACACAGTTAATTTACTGAATTTCTCTGCACTCCATTTTCATTATTCTAATATAAACTGCAGGTCTCTGTTAGGGATATGTTGACCCAAAGGTCACTCAGGCTGAATGGTTGATTGTGCAGCAAATAAAAAGAAGCAAAATATAATGTCTCTGAGAAAATACAGAGCACATCAAAGAGGAATTAAATCCTCCTATCTATCATGTTAGAGTTAGTGTAGATGGGTTTAAGAAAGTCTTGTTCATTTATTTATTTACAATAATCAAGTTCTGCAAAGCAGATGATGTCTCTTACTTGTTTCTCTGAATGAATGCATATTGTGTGTTCCTATGTTTAAAATTGTACAAGGAAGGTGGCATGTCCAATATCACAGAGGGAAAGGAATATAATTTGTCTTTCTTCCCTTGTTTTCAGCTCTCTGGGTTGTTTGCAAATAATAGTAGGCCTTTCACAAAAAATGGCTACTAACACCTTTGCACTAAAAATACTCTCCAGTTCTGTGTGGGATTCTGCACAATTTAAGCAGCTTTGTACTAATTTTGAATAAAAATGTGGCTGATATTCATTAATAAATGAGCAAAGCATAAACTTCCTGTTGTCTGCAACATGATAACCCTCACTTTTACAAAGTCTCTGCTCTTTAAAAGTGAGGAAGGAATAGAAAGAAATATTCCCCTTGAATGTAGTACCAAATTTACATATCTTTGTTACATAAAGTTCATCCTTAAGAAAACAGAAAATACTTACAGGAGCACCAGGGGGTCCGGGAAGACCACGGGGACCAGCTGGACCCTAAACACCACCAAGAAATAAATAGTCAGTTTAAACTGAATTGCTACAGTTTCTCCTTTACCTTGGTGGATATCTATGTTCTTGAAGTCTATATAATCATCCTATTGCCCTGATCTTGTTTGTTCATTTTGAAACCTTCATTAAACACACAATGTAGAACTGTTTTGTTGAGGAAATTGGGCCTTGTATATCATTTTTAAATTAACTTTCTTCATTTTTTTCTAAACAATCTTTTCATACCTCATGGCCCAACTTCAAATTCTACGTTGATTTTCAAAATGCATTTTATAACTGCTATGTTAGCAGTTACCTATAATTTGCAGTCTCTTTAGTTGGGTGAGTTGCCATTAGCTTTTTGCTTAAGGTGAAGCATAAGGCAAAATGCATCGTTCCCTCCTGAGCAAAACATCTAGATATTGCTTTTTTTCTTTTCAGAAGCTAAAAGTAGGTTGTACATTTCTGCTTCACTTAAAACCATGTTAAAGGATGAAGTTAAGCCGTGTTTCAATTATTTTTATTACAAAAAAAGAGAAGAAATGTAGCTATAGCAATCACAGCTTAAATTCAAGCTATTGTCCTTAACTGCAGTTTAAGGAGACAATGTAATTATAATCTTTAAGAAGCCATTGTAACATTATGGTCTTAAACCCTACTGATTGTAATGACCCTGCTTTTTGTAACTAAAGTGCTTCTGCTAGTTGTA
>JANHFJ010005686.1:144453-156568 GCA_032468195.1 Cerberus rynchops
TTGTATAAAGTTTTATTATAAATCTCACATGCTACCATTATGGGCCTTAATTAAATGAGTGAGTATCCATTACTTGAAACTCCAGTGCTTTTCCACAGTACTTTCCCCTACAAAATGGGTGAACCTTTGCTTTTTCACTGAACTCTTCTAATGACACCTGTGCCTCTTTCTCCATAGATTCATCTTCTGGTCTTAATAATTATTGAACCGAGAAGAGTTAACTCATTTACAGGTTAAAATATACATCTATTAGCAGGTTTCAATGTTTTTCTTCTTCTTCCTTCTCCTCAGCAATCCTTTCCTTTTAATTAGCAGTTTCTCCAAAACCTCAAAGGACACCAGCACTTACCATTGGACCAGGAACAGCTAAGCCAGCGCCACCAGATTTTTCATCATAACCGTAAGACATCTGAGGAGCAAAGTTCTAGAAGAGGAAAGAGTGAAAGGAGGACACGTGAACAGGTGCTTAAATGTGAATGCCACTTAATTAGATGGAATAACCAAATTAATGTTTCTTACTCCACTAAAGC
Source organism: Cerberus rynchops (assembly GCA_032468195.1). Taxonomy (NCBI): domain Eukaryota; kingdom Metazoa; phylum Chordata; class Lepidosauria; order Squamata; family Homalopsidae; genus Cerberus; species Cerberus rynchops. The sequence goes on from JANHFJ010005686.1 coordinate 144,984, forward strand.
CAAAGGGACCAGGGGGGCCTGGAGGTCCAGGGAGGCCGGGTTGTCCTGGGATGCCATCTCTGCCAGCGGGGCCTGGAAGTCCCTGAAATATAGCAAGAAGTCAGGCATTACTATTATGGAAGTATATTCTCATTTATGGTCAAGATTAGAATTCCCTACAGCTCTGCAAAATTTAGATAGCAATAGACTTATGTACTGCTTTATAGCCCTTTCTAAGTGGCTCATATAGTCAACATATTGCCTCCAACAATTTGGGTTCTCATTTTACCTATTTTGGAAGGATGGAAGGCTGAGTCAACCTTGAGCCTGGTGAGATTTGAACCAGCAGTCAGCAGAAGTACTGTAGTTCTGCACTCTAACCACTGCACCATCAAGGCTCTTATGGATGGGGATACTTTAATATTTCCCATAAACCTTTAAAAAAAGACTACAAATAGGATGGGGAACTTTTTAAAGTATTAATTGTGTATCTCTGATGAAGGGGGTTATGTATCTTTTAAAAAAACAACAAACAAAAGTTAAATATTAAAACTGACATGTAAGTTTTAATTTTGGTGCTATTTTATCTTATTGTTATTTTGGAAAGTTACAGCAAGTCAGTGAAATTGGAGAACGTTTCTCATTGGATGAGGTAATGTAGCCACTGCATATTTTATGGGCAGAAATAGTGTGTGTTTGTAATACAAATCATAAAATTATAGCAAATGTGTATGAGCAATTATAGGCTAGATTATCGATCTCCCACATTAAATCACAGTATTACAAAATGGTTTTTTTTTGTACTTTTGAACATGGCTTTTATATTTTTATCTTTAAATTTGAACTAAGTCAGCCAAACATGTGGATACTTACCCTGTCTCCTTTGGGGCCTGGTTCTCCTTTAGGACCCTGCCAAATAAAAGAAAAAATAAAGTGATTATTCATACTGCTACAAGAATAAAAAATGATATAGCTAAAAAATTGAAGTTTGGATTGCAAATATATACTTTACCTCTACACCGGTGACATCTGGGTAAGCAGGAATAGAATCTTGAATACAAAATGTAAAAGAGTATTAAGAACCATAAATTGTGACCAAATATTTTCACTGCTTTTTTATAATCTTCTAAATTTCTCTTGTCTATTATGAGGTTTTTAATGAAATGAGGTTTAAGGGTTAAATATGCTTATCAGTGTCATAGTCTTCTGCTGGATGAATCTGGTTAATTTCAGAAGATAATAGAACATTGAAACTCCTGTCATTAGTGGCCTTATTAGAAAATGCCATGTAAGATTGTTAATGCCAAGCAGATTTCAAATTGCACACATTTCAGACAAATACAATACTACACAATTTCCTTTCCCTGTTATACCATTTTGATATGCAATAAAGCTTTGATATCGTGGCCTGTAAACATCTTCCCCAAACTTTACTCTCCTCAAATCTTGCCTAGCTCCATAGATATTATCTCACTTGACAGTTTCCTCCCTACCTGCAAATGATTTTCAAAAATATTTATATTAAATCCAAATGAATAGATTGAGATGGAAAGAGATCAGAAAGCAGCCTTAAGTAAGAACAATGATTTGCCATTAGTATTTAGAATGAAAACTCAGTATTAAGTAACTATATAAGCGACAAATGGATTGATGGATAAAGAAATAATGGTTAAATGTTTAAAAGGTGATTGTTTCATATGGGCATAGCTGATTAGTTTTAAAATTAGATTATTATTTTTTATGAGCAAATAAGAATAATAGAAATGGATAAGTAATTGCAAGTAAATTAAAGTACTTTAAGTGAATGGTGGATAGTTTTGACTAATTGTGCAAAGTGAACTAATAATAGATAACTACCAGAGTATATGAGATTGTATGAGTGAAAGTTCTGGCTGTCAGAAGAAAGTGGACAATTAGGATGGGATGATAGAGTAGGTAGGAAGGAGATAAACTATAGTCATACCGGATCCAGGACAAACTGCACAACATTCGCCCGGAGGGACTACAGCATTGGGGCAGTCTGACATATCTGTGCATACCATAGTTTCACACAGGGGGTTACCATAGTCACACAGGCACAATATACATTTTTCAGGCCTCCAAAATGTTTTGTCTTTGTAGATTTTTCCATTGTGCGTGCAGCTTCCAGGTTCGACTGTAGAAGATAGAGATAAGATGAAGATGAAGATGAAGAGAAAGAGACAGAGGAGATGTGAAAGAAACAAGATGGAGATGTGAACAACTATTCTTTGGGCCAAGTGCTAACAAGAGCAGAAAAATGGGAGACATTTTAAGAGTGGTGCCATTTGAACTACACATTTGTGTTTTGGTGTTTTCCTCAGCATTTGCTTTCCTTTCTTGCACTGTTCTGACTTGATTCTCTGTGGGGCTTTCTAAACCTCATCTGCTTTTCATCAAGCACAGTTCTATGACACAGGAAACGAGCTCAGTCCACAGTAACTCTTTCCAGTCGCTTTGGAATTTAAACAAAATCTCTAGCCAGTTGTTACATCCAATTTGTAACCTCAGCATTTTGGCACTGAAGCCAAACCAAACACAAGGCAAGGAAAAATAAACTAATAATCTTTTGGAAGAAGAAAGAGATGAGGGAGAAGAAGAAAGAGAATCAAAATGGCATCTGAATTGAAAGATGATTCATGAATGGGAAGAAATTGTTTCTTATCAATAATATGTGCTTTTGGGAAATTGAATCAAAGGAATTTCGGGGAGGAGGCATGGCATGAGTGAGCCAATGCAAGGTAATTTCCATAAGGCAGGTGCAATGGACTTGGATGATATATTTTGCTAGCTCTTTGCATGAATGGAGGAGACCTAGCTAGGCCAAGAGTAATAATTAAAGGAGAAAACCAAAATAAAGAATTTTTCTAATATATGTCATTTCAAAAAATAAATAAGAGAATAGTATAATTATAAATCTTGTTACAGAGCCAGGTGCTTTTAAAATTGAGTACTTCCTTTTTAAAGAGTGTATAGTTTCAATGCTAGACTCCCAAACCAGAAAAATATTTATTTCGCTTTTTGCCAATGGATGAGAAATAACAAGATGAAAATAAGTAGTTTCTGGGAATTTTTTTTTAAAAGTAAGAAAAGAAAAAGATCCATAGAGATTTGGGAAAATAATATTTGCCTGAACATTGAAATAAAAGTGCAAATTATCCACAAGATGGCAGCAAAACATCCACAATTTGAAATCAGGCCTTACCAAAGTTCTCTTAAGACATATCAATTTTCTTTCCTTCCAAAGTGGGCAGGGGTGGTGTTCAACAGAAATATTTAATCCTTGACTCCAGAAGGAGTCTCACTTTGACTGATGCCGATTCCTTTCAAGGCCACCCCCACAACCCAGTTGGAAGGCTACCTTGGAATGGCTTAGTAGCCAAAAGCAAAAGAGAATTTCTTCATGGCCACTAGATGTCACCACTGGATATTTTTGACTAGAGGCGGTAAGTCACTTCTGAAACATTCGCCTTCCAAAAGGCTTTGTCTGTGAAATGATGTCTAGACTTTTGTGCTTTATAGATTGCTGAAACATTTTATTTATGAATCATTTTGAAGCTCCACCCACCCACCCGTTTAATAGTTTTGTGATGGCTTCTGCAGGTTTCTTCAGCAAGTCAGTACGACAGGCTTACTTTCTGGTTCACAATCTTTGTGCCTTAGTTTTCTAAGCAACTTTCCATCATGTGCTGAATACTCCTTTTCTGTCCCTCCCCAATGACAGCCCACTCCCATTTCTTCTCCCAATCTTTGCTTTACTGAACTTGGTAAGATAGTGCAAGGGTTTGAATTCGTCCAACTTGTTGCTTTTCCCCAAGGCAAGGAAAAAAGAGAAAAGGGAGACCAGAACCCGCCCCCCTGCCAATGCCCAAGGCTATCCACAGCTGTTTATGTTTGTTTTCCAAAAAGTTCATGTTCTCTGTTAAATACTGCACTATTATGGGTGTAAAAATAAGTCAGGTGGAATAAAATTTTATTTTTCAACCTTCCAAAAGTTTTTTTTCCTGCATTCAAGGCAATCTTAAAAACTTTTGGAAAGTCAAGGAGATGTACTGATCTTCCCCTCTTAAATAATAACAACGACCCTCAGAATTTATTATCATATGCAACTTTCTTTGCCCAAATGTAATTGTCTTCAGTTAGACAATTACATCTGGTTATAGCATATATAACAATAATTTCAATTACAGCAAAACATAACAAAATGTTAACATCTCTCTTTGCTTTGCCACACCAAGCTGGATGCCCTATTTTGTAGGAAGGGTTGAATCTTGGTCTGTGTTTCCTGAGTTTAAATGATTTGTGAGGGGGACAGAGAAGGGGACAGCTTTATGTTCAACACAAAACACTTAAAGAATAAGAGAAAATGCATTCCTCTCTCAGGATATGATAAAACTGTCAATTTACACAGAGAGTGAAAGAAAATAAAGCACTGTACATACCATCTTCTTCATCTTGGCCTTTGGTGAGTAGAACAGTTGCTGCTATTAAGAGCAGTAACCGGGAATCCACAAAGCTGAACATGTCTAAATATTAGACATGAAGACTCTTTGTATCCTAGGTTCTGCTTTAGTGTCCAGTCATACAGGGACGGTCTGCTTTATCAAGTTCCACTCCAGACCCCAGCAGAAACTTCCTACTGACTCTGTCAAGTTTTTAGGTTCCCTTTTTATATGGTCCAGTGCCCTAGAGGTGGATCCCTTTTTCGCTTGCTCCTGAGTGTTGAAGGAGGGGGGGAGAGTTGGGGCCAGCCTCTCAGCCAATCAGCAAATGCAGTCTACCCTCAGACACACACGCCACACACAGACACACACACATGCATGCACCCACTCCCAAAAAGTTGAGAAGCAAAGCCAAGCCCCTTTCTATCCAGTCTCAAAAGAATGGACCACGTTAGCCTACAAACTAGTAGAAGTTTTCGTTTGGCAGTGCACTTTTCAAGAAGAGGGAGGACTAGAAGGGGTATGAACATCATACACAAAATGATGTACATGGGGGGAAAGGAAGATGAGAAAGGAAAGCAAGTTCTTTGGGAAAGTACGAGCTACAAGAAAGTTCAGAAGAAGAGTGTTGCAAAAATTGAATATCCAAAGGCACGCAGTTACAGAAAATTGTACGCTGGAATTTGGAACTCCTGCATGATCTTAATAACGCATCTGTGAAGGTGGGGCACCAGAGGGTGATATAGAGCAAAGCATGCATTTCTTTCTAAATAGCTTTTCTTCTTAAAATATGAACAAAGCAAACTTTTAGAGATCATTGGAACTTTCATTAAATATCCATTAATTTTGGTTGTGCAGCAATTTGCGTAAGTTTGAATGATTATTTCTTTTTTGTCTTCTCCACTTCTCTCTCCATCTCAGAGTATTGGAATAATTTATTTAACTCTAAAAATAGATGTGAATGTAGGGGGAAAAAAAGGAAAGTGATTAAAAGGTGCCACTGCAGTTTGTCTTGCTTTGGAGAACATACTAAAGAAATGAGAAGAGATTGCAAAATTAATAATAATAAAAATAGAAGGGCAGTCATGAGATATTCCTAAGATTTAGCAGCTTCTGTACTGAAGAACTCTAATGTATTTATTGAGTTCTTTCACCCTTGGTTCCTTATCCTCTTCTTTATTCCTATTTATGGGAACTGCATGTATGAATTGCTCCACATACAAAGCTCAGAGTCCAGATATCGGTACTTACTACTGATTGCAAAGGAAACTTTTGAACCTTATCTTTAACACACTGTCCTAGAAATTCCATAGAAATACAGTAAATAAGACATAAATCTAGGAAATATTGTAATATAAATATCACTTCAACTAGAACTTTCATTTATAGAAATGAAATACATCAGTACTGAAACATTTCTTTATCATATTCTGGTTCTTTAGCCTCTAAATATTGCAGCTATGTACATATGGAGTGATATCTACATAACTGTTTTGTTTCTCTAAACAGTATTATATAAATTAACCCTGTTAGAGTGTCAAAATGTGTATGGTCAGGATAGATTGAAACATGTGAATTTAACATGAATAAATCAATTTCAAAATACTTTAAAGTTGTTTTTTCCTTGTTTCCTCCAGAACACTCCGTTATTTTATTAGTACAGATGTGACTAAAATATTGAAAAAATTGGTTTCTCCACCCTTTCCATTATTTTATTGATCACTTTTTCTGCAAAATTTAAATGGAAATCACAAAGATTTCTTGTAACAACAACAATAAGCATTTCAAAATCCACAGAGAAAAATGTAAGGATAAGTTTTTATGATTTATTAATAGACCTATTGTAGCTTTCTGTTTAAACTCTTAAGGCATCATCTTTTTTTTAAGTAATAAAAGAAAAAAATATTATTGGCACGGATCCATAAGTGTTCACAAGCGCAAAGAGCCACGTTGGTTGGAAAAAGAAGCACCACTAACAACCGCACATAAGATAGAGTACCATTTTTAGAAGCTGCAATTACGGGTGTGTTTAAATGTGTGTGTATCTTTACCAGCTATGGTAAACCATACCTTTCAACTCCTGGACGCTAAAATGAAGGTCAGGAAACTTCTAAATGAGGGACATCCTGAGACAAAACATTTTTGAATAAAAGACATCAGGAGAACCAACTTCCCATGAAGAAATAAACATGCAAAGAATGTACCTCTGAAGAAGCGGAGAGCTAAATACGTTTAAAAAAAAGTTGCTTTAGAAATTTAGGAATTAAGATGGGTCTGTGACATAAATTACTAGCATCCTAAAACATGGTAAATGCCTGCCAGTCATACCTATTCAACAAAAAATATTTGAATAGCAAGTAATCTGAAATTCACTCTTTGAGAGGCAGAATGAAAAGTCCGCCACATTTGCTGAAAGTCAGGTAGTTTGTACATTTAATAAATAAATTAATGAATTAGTTTCAGTTGCATTGGCATTTGATCCTAGTCATGACAACAAAATGATGTATATTGTGATGTCATGGTGCAAGCATTATGATAGTTCATTTTGTCATTTGTCCCCTTCCCTGCCCCTGAGGACACCGGTGCTCCGCTGGCAAATTCTGGAGAAAACATGCCAAAAATCAGGGATACTTAAAAAGCTGAATGAGATTCTATAGAACATGGAGCTTCATCAATGATATTAATCAGAGTGCCTTGACTGAGCTGAATCTAGCAATACCACTAGTTTTATTTTTCAGTACTTATATCTATGCACAATTCAAAATAATATCATGAAAGTGAACACAACAACTCACTAAAACCAACTGAAGACCATAGCTAAAACAAAGACTTACTAATCAGAATGGTTTATAACATTTAAGAAATATTATGACTATATCTAAAATAGCTATATTTTAGATTAATACCTATATCTAAAATGAAATAAATGTTAAATGTAAGACCTAAAACAAATACTTAAACCACAAAGAAATATTTAAATCACAAAGCTCACAAAAAAGAAATGTTGTAACACATTTTAAAATTTTGATCAAACTACAAGTATAATTCCAGTAGAAAAGTTGATTTCAGAACAGATTACTATTGAGAATACTTTTTAAATATTATACAGTTTATAATTTGATATCTTTGACATATCCTGGACTACAATCTCCATTCTCTTCACTTGCTATTGGTGTGCTGACTGGTATAATACAAATGTATTTTTTTTAAATTATAGGACGACACTATTTTGTGAGCTGCCCAGGCTTGTGGTTACAATATGAGTCACTATATGCCTTCAAATAAAATAAAAAAAAAAATCAGTTCATATCAAATCAAAAGACTGATTTGTAGCTGGAGTTTTGTTATATTTTCAAGTAGTTTGGTACAAATGGACAGAATTGTTCCTCTTCTGGTCTCCTATGCTTCTCTTTGAAGTTTACTTCCAGTATACAAAATATTTCTGGATAACATTTGAAACAGCAAAATCATTAGAAAGCATACTGAAATACTCAAAGTTCAGAGTATCCTCCCCAAAGGTAGGGAGAAATAATCACCAAACTTTCACCTTATACCACCTCTTCATGTGGCGTCACATTTGATTGTGGCCAGTGAGAATTTGGATGAGAATAAGAAGGAATAGGAAATGTTGCTGATACATATATCATATAGCTTAACTATCATGGTGCACTATTTCTAGAGAAGAATGGGCTAATAATGTTCAGCTTATAATAATGTTTTGTGTAATGAACTGAATAACTAGGTAACAATGTGCTCAGTGTTACTTCTACTAGTTGAGCATAATTTGGATGTGGCTTGTAGTGCATTGCCATTTAAATTTAATTCTCCTTCAGTGAACACAAAGTTAATTTGTAAAGTGTTTGTATGTGCAATTAGGACTGAGGGATAAACTAAGACTACTGCTTATGTAGTGTTCCTCCCCTTCCAGTACTGCCTTGTAGCAATTTTGACAGGTGCTGATATCACTTAGTTTTTAGTATTCAGTTACCTCAGTTCCATGCATTGGGTTTGAATTTTGATGAGACGTGACCTGGTCCAGGTCATTTCTGGCCCACAGCAGAACAATTCTTGTGCTGCATGTTAGGCCTTGCAATAATTGTGAAGTGATCTTCTGAGGGAGAACATTGTGATGGTCAGATCATTCTATTATGTACCTGCCTATTGTTGCCTCACTTGACCACTGCAATAAAGATGGGCCAATTTAAATGGCCCACCTCAGGTTAACTAATGGATCTGGATAGTTTCTTAAATATATTTATGGACATTCCCAGCAATTTTATGGTCCCCTTGATTTTTTATTGTACAAGAAACTTCCTTCTATGTTCTCCACATTGCTGATTTTCATGACAAAAGTAAAAAGCCACAAGTGGTGTTTTCTTCAGCAAAACCACCCAAAACTCTGGTGCTACATATTTCTATTAATTTGTAAAAGTTCACAGTATTTATGCAAACAAGCATACAAGTTTTCAGACACTAAAATCTAAAATATTGTCTTTACTAAGCCTACCTTGAGGTAGATAAAGCCTACTTATATTTTATATTTATATTTTAAGTCTATTTTATATTTTAAGTCTATTGTACACTGCCCCGAGTACCTCGGGAGAGTGGCGGTTGAGAAATCCAAATAATAAATAAAATAAATAAATAAATATATGCTATTGCACTTTTCTAAGTTTAATAAAATCTGTAATATATTCAAAAAGTATATTTTAATAGTATCTTTAGAAATATACAATATTACTATCAGCTATGTTTATTCTAGCATGTTATAGCAAATTCCACCTTTGTCATGATATCGAATAATATTTAGCTGCATAAACACAGTAAAGTAGTGCTGATTATGAACTTCTAAACTGCTTTTTCATATCATTTTCCCCAATGAAACAGTGGCAAACTGATAGAATTCAAAAACCTTGCCTGTTCCTTTCTTTCTCTCTGGAAGGCTGCAGTCTTGGTAAGTCCCTGATGTCAACATACTGCTTCAAATTACAATAGGTGGAAGAGCAATACCCATCTTGAATGTTGCCATACTTAGAGAATTGTGCCCTTGAGAAAAAGACTCACAGAAAAACTAAGAGCCCATGTTGTGACAAAAAAAAGAAAGAAATAGAACTGTCATATAGCAGTTCTTCATAGTCCGTCAAGTAACCTATTAAAGATATAAGAAGAGGCATAGTGTGCTTGGGCAAAAGGTTGTTAAACCACTACTCCAAGGGCAGGTCACAGCACATTGCTAAAGATTGTTAGTAAAAGATAAACCAGTCTTCTCTATGAAACCTGACACTGTTAGTTTCCTGCCTCACCTTTAATGCAATGTACTTGCAAACAGGGACCCAGCTGGATAAAGTAATAATATAAGACATTTCAAACAGCAGTTGTACTTCAGGCTCAGGGTACTTTGTATTAAAAAAAAAGCTTTGCACTCTCTCAGCATATTATATTTTTCCTTACAGTTCATAGCACTAAGCCTTACCCTAGTTTCAATAAAGGCATTATGTTTATATATTAGAATTTACAACTCTCCATATGCCCCAAAGCTCAAGCAGGCAAATAAAATCTCTTTGTTAAAATTTGGATGCATTCAAATGAAGCAGTTTTAGAATATAACAAATCTTCTGCTTCCAAGCCTATAGGCATTCCAGGCCAACTTGAATGAAGGTCCTCCTTTCAAAAGATGCTCAGGAGATTGGGCAGTCATTGCAATGACAGTTACTACCATTGTTTGGGATAAGCTGTTGCAAGGGTAGCCCCGAGGGATCAGGACTTAATTAAAATGAAGAACAAGGACAAAGGCTAATTTGAGGCTAAATTCACAATGTATTCCTGGCTTCACCCCAACCTAGTGTTTTCAGATGTATTAGGATATCAGTTCTTAGCAAACATGGCCAATGCAGTTCATGATGCCTGGAAACTATAAGAAATGAAAAGCAATATCTAAAGGGCATCAAGTTGTGGAAGTCTAGTATGTATGCTGCCACTAATCAGAAGTCTGACAAATTACAGGCAAGAGAAGTTTAAATTAAAGAGGCCAGGGCACTAAACATAAGAAAACAGAAATATGAATGGGCAGGAAACATTGGAGCTGAACTGGCAGAATGAATAAGAAGAAACAAGAATACATAGGGCAAAAGTTGCTGTTGTATATGCAAGTTGGTAATTTATAGAGCATACACAAATAACATTTAGTCCTGGTCAGCAATATACAGAATTTGCTGATCAGTGTTCCTTCCAGATACAGTAAAAATATAATACAAAAGGCCTTTTGAGAATTTAGCTCTTCATCTTCAGCATTTCTTAGGGATACAGGCTCAACTCAACTTTATTCCCAAGGGGATAATTTCATGCTGCTGTGAAGCTTCCAAGAATTCTTTCTATAGAGCCTGTCAGAAGATATTCAGAACATGATGAGACATAGGAAAGGATACCATTGCTCATGGGCATTGAATCTGAGCTGTTGACTCATAAAGCTCTGAGTCAAATTCAATACTTTGAATTATCCCCAGAAGACTATTTGTAGCTAGTGTAGATCCTACAGCACTGATGTAATATATTTCTGGAATCCCATTCCTCCAGGAGGTAGACCATCTAATTTAACTCCAACTGAAGGAGATGATAGCTTTCTAAAACTGGGGAAAAATACAGATCATACCCTGCATTTTTAAAAGCTGCAAATATAGTATATTAAATAAACTTTATGTAAATAAAAGTATGTCAAAAATGCCTGACTCAATTGGAACTATGCTTCTTTCCAGGGCAAAATATCAACTAATTTCACAATTTTATCATAGTTTTCATTCCAAAGAACATCTCCTTTTCTTTGCAGCACCATTTCTGCTTTACCATTGCTATTACTATCTCCTATTGTCAAATATTTAATTAAATTTCTCTCAAAATACACTAGAAATAAATAAAAAACAAACAATATTTTATAAGAGCTGAACATAGTGTTCTTTAACTAGTTCTGAAAAATTATAGGCATGGATAAACGCAGCAGGATTAAGCAAACATGTTTGATGAGTCTGCTTAAGATCCAGGTAGGATTTTAATAACAGTCAATATCCAGAAGAACTGTGTCAGGGTTCCACACAACATCCTCAACTCAATTAGAATTCCAGAGAATGAAAGTCCAAAGAATAAAACTTTATT
>JANHFJ010005686.1:158070-171828 GCA_032468195.1 Cerberus rynchops
GACTGTGCGAAGAGCGCCCCGATCTAGAAAGGGGCGCAACTGGGCGATCCTTCGGACCTGATAGAAAGCCCCCCTGGCGATGGCTGCAATATGTTCTTCCAATGACAGCCATACATCCAGGAGGACACCCAAGTTGCGAGCCCTCTCCGTGGGGAACAACATTTCATTCCCCATGGCCAGCAATAAAGTAAGCTATCTGAAGGTTCATCTCTTACAAATCTGCAGTGGTGCCCTCCTGTATTCTTTTTTTTAATATTTGTGTGCACGCATTGACCCTCATTACAGTCATTGTTGATTCCTGTGACTGTCTGAACTAGCCCTATGCATTTCCTTGGCACAGTTTTCCTGGAAGTAGTTTGCCCTCCTTCCTAGGGCTGAGAGAGAGTGACCAGCCCAAGGTCATCCAACTGGCTTTGTGCCTAAGGTGGGACTAGAACTCATGGTCTCACAGTTTCTAGTCTGAGCTTCATCTACCATCAAAACTGTCTCTCTCTCTCTTTCTCTCTCTCTCTCTCTCTTTGCTCCTGAGGTTAGAGAGTCATTTACCTGGCATTCACCTATGTTACTCCCAAGTTGGAGAATGTGTTCGGCTCTCACTTAATAGAACAGAACAGAACAAACAATAGAATTGGAAGGGACCTTGTAAGTCTTCTAGTCTAAATCCCTGCTTAGGCAGGAAATCCTACACCATTTCAGACAATTGATTGTACAATCTCTTCTTAAAAACTTCCAGTATTAAAGAATTCACAACTTCACAAGTGGTTCCACTGATTAATTGTTCTAACTGTCAGGAAATTTCTTCTTAGTTCTAGGTTGCTTCTCTCCTTGATTACTTTCCATCCATTGCTTCTTATCCTGCCCTCAGGTACTTTGGAGAATTGGTTGACTCCCTCTTTTTTATGGCAACCCCTGAGGTATTGAAACACTGCTGTCATATCAGCCCTAGTCCTCCTTTTCATTAAACTAGACATACCTAATTCTAGCAACTGTTCTTTATATGTTTTAGCCTCCAGTCTCCTAATCATCTTTGTTGCTCTTCTCTGAACTCTTTCTAGAGTCTCAAAATCTTTTTACATCATGGCAACCAGAACTGGATATAATATTCCAAGTATGGTCTTACCAATAAAGTGGTATTAACATTTCATGCAATTTTGATACTATCAAGTAAATCATTTTACTTGACAATCTTTTATTTCTTAATTGTTAAGTATACTTTTGAATTATCTCTTTTTGTATGCTACATTTTGATTGTTGTTAGCAGAATCAACTGAATAGAAAGGTACAGTAATAAATACTTAATTTGGCAGGTTAGCTTCTGTAGATACTTTGATTCAGTGTATCATGACAGAGAGTAAGAAAAAGGAAGAATAGCTTCTGCCACAATAATGTATATATAGTTACCTGGGCAACGTGGAGTTTTATGTGCTACAGCTGTACCACTGATTGGACGACCATTAGGGGTGACACACCAACAGTAGCCTGTGTAACTGTGGCACTGAACCTGTGAAAAAATGCCAAGTATTTGAAACTCACAGAAAATAATACCTCACATTTTCTTGAGAGACGGTGTTGATTTTTTTTCCCAGTTAGTACCTATAACTGTGGCACTATCCTGTAAAAAAACTGAACCATCCTTTCCATGGTTTTGCAAAACCCAGGTATCATATCAAAATCAATAGGCTCATTTGTTTTTATGGATTATATTAAATGGATGTAACTTGAGTCTTGAATGAGAATAGATAAAAGTGGAACACCATGATCTGATGGTGGAATCACTCATGAATATTTTCAGTGGATATGCAGTGACAGCTCATTCAGTCATATTTTTTCCTCTTAACTTGCATGGATAGAAAAAATAAAATGATACAATCTAAGTTGCTTGTTCAACAAGAATTGAGTGTATTGAATTTCAAATTCAAATTGAGTTACGACCTTTCTCAAATTAATATATTATGGTGATGTAATATGAATTAAGCTTGTCCATTTATTTTTGTCAGTTTGAGATAATACAGTAAAGAAGAAATATTTTTCCAAAAAGCTGCATCTTTAGAGCACTCTTCTCTTATTTCCTTTATTTCCAAAAGCACAATTCAATGGTGGAATGAGAACTAATTTGTTTCAGTGGTTATAGAGTTGGACAATGAAGAGCCAGGTTTTTATCCACTCCCAGGCAAAAAAATAAATAAATCTCTCTGAATGACTTTTGGACAGCTATTCTTCCTCTTAACCCTATGTTCCTCAACAGGTTGTTTATATGAGGTGGGAGTGCAATGTGTGTTGCCATGAGCTCATAAATAACAGGCAGAATATAAATACTTAATAAATAAATGCCACTGTTCTATCTATATTAGCTATCCAGCACTACCTTAAGGTAAGATGAGGTGACCTTTTATAAATAAATAAACTGCCATTGGCATGACCTTTAACTAGGTGAAAAGGTGCACCATAGGACCATATTTTTGATCCAAAGTACTTCAAATGGGCTAACTTATAGAATGCGTCCAAATTCCAAGATTCATGACTCCTGAGGGAATGAACTTTGGGAAAGTTGTGGATATTTTGGGAGACCCAGATTGTTGGGGATAATATGCTGACTTTGTAAACCACTTAGAAGGGGCTATAAAACACTGTGAAGCAGTATCTAAGTCTAAGTGCTATTGCTATTTTAGTGCTGTGGGTGGCAGCTGTGTTTCTGGGCTACCGTTGCAGTCATGTGACTTTCATTTTCAACATTCCATAACAATTTCTCAGCCAGTCTTGCTCATTGACTTCTCCACCCAGCAGCAACCACCTCTCTATTTGCTGGAAGGGAAGGGAAGGGAATGCTCCTTGCCAGATTTCAATAAGGAAACTCATTGGGGAAGCAAGAAGTGACTCCTACTCTCATTGTTTTGGTTTTGTTTTGTTTTTTTGATCACCCTTTACCATTCAGTTTCTCTGTTTAGCTAATGCAGGGATGACAATTATGACTCCTTCATGACTCGTGGACTTCAACTCCCAGAATTCCTGAGCCGTTGAAGTCCACGAGTCATGAAGGAGCCATAATTGCCCACCCTTGATCTAGATGGTCACAGTAGGCTGAATTTGATGAGTCTATAGCCTGATCCAACTGGGCTCTTCTGCTAGACTTTTGCTTAGTCTTGTATGTTCCTTTTTACCATATAGTATGCTTTTAACCTGTAGCAGTTCTATTGATCTGCCCTGAATAATAACACTGTGGTAACACTGATGAAGTTATCTAGTTTGGTAAAGAAATATCTGCAAGAAAACAACCAAGTTCAGAAAGCATCAAAGACCCCACAAATGAGATATTTTTTTTTATTAGGGCTGTTTTTGTTTCTATGTTTTGTGATGCATAAAGACACATTAAATAATCAAAGTCATTTGTGGCATGCAAGTATATGAAATTAATAATTGAATCCATAACTAGTTTCTAGGGTAGTGGAGAGAAACAATGTGTTTGTATTTAAACCACACTTTACTTTGTCCATTACTTAGTTACTGTGTTCATGTTGTATCTACTAAGTGCACATTTTTAATGTGGAGGACAACCAGAACTGAAACCACTGTGCAACTGAAACAAAGAGAACAGAGCTACTATGAGAAGTTTTGTATCAAAATATATTTTACTCTTTATTCTGTTTCCATCTTCTCTTAAAATATTAACAGAATCCATAATGGTCTGAGAATCAATCTCCACTAGACAATTGATGGTCAAAATGAAACTATATTAATCAAGTAAAAAATAGCAAATGGGGGAAAATCAAATCAAACTTCCTCAAACCCCCAAATAAGTTACCCAGACCTAATCTACATATCAAAGGATAAGGTCTGCCAATACAGAGTTAATTAAATTATGTCTCCCAGAGGAATTGCATGTCCACAAGAATAAACATACCTACACACACACACACACACAGACACACACACATCAAGTATCACCCTAGAATCAGCACATGACATCCCAGATGAGCTCCCTCTATAAAAATCTGCTGCTGTATTCCATTTCACTGTAGCCTTCCCCTAAAAACAAATTGTTTTGCTTTTAGGAATAAATATATTTTTCTTTCTTCACAGTTGTCTGGATCTCATTTTTATTTATTCTTGTGCAACCCTGGCTCGAGTGGAACCGCAAATTATTATTTTTATACTACTGTACCTCTTCTATTGTAAAGATAATAATGCCTAAAGAAGATATAGACTTGTAAAAAACCAACATTTTACAGATGAGACCTTCTGGTACTTATTTGCTAGTTCTTGAGAAAACAATTACTAAGGCATAGTGTGTTTTTATCATGCTTTCCATCCATTATTGTATTATAAATGCATTCACTTATGTTCCTATTCTATCTTGTCCTTGAATACATTCTTGCACGAACATTTCTTTCTCAATATAGATTTCACTTACTTTGCTTTATACTAAGATATATCAATGTGAGATTTTGAAAAGGACAGTTTTCTGATTTATTAAAATAAGCTAATCAGTTGTTTCTTATGGACTGTGATTTAATTAAAGACCTCTACTAGCTTGATATAAAATGTCACTGTAATTAGGTAAATTGTTAGCTTTTCTATTTATAATCATTTTTGTGCATTCACATTGATTGCGCATTCACATTGATTTTAAACCAGATATGCATGTTTACAATATGTTTACTTTGTACATATTTTGAACTAATAATTGCATTTATATATGACTCTATTTTTAGATTGAAATTGGGTTTATTATTATTATTATTATTATTATTATTATTATTATTATTATTATTATTATTATTATTATCATTATCATTATCATTATCATTATTATTATCATCCAGGGACATTTGTTTTATTGCAGAGGATTAGTGCTTCTTTTCTTATATATCACCAATGTCTTATGATTGTAAGCAGTACAAAAATCTATTTTTTTAGTTTAGAATGATTATAAAAATTGAAGAAAGTGAAGAGTTATATTTCAATGAACATATTAATCTGGGAAGATCAGTACACAATAATACATAGTTTGAAAATGAGATTTAAACAAAACCTGGATTTTTTGATTGCCATGGAAGGCTACCTGCATCTGATTTCTGCAAAATGGTAAAATGTTTCCCCTCAGTTCTCAAACTTATTTTATTGTTGTTGTTGTTGAGATATATTGTCATACTGCTTCCCTTGCTTTTCCTGAGGATGGGCACCATTTAAGTTTTAGTTAAATTTTGTTTGGATGAAAGAGAGATGGTGTTTTTGTAACATTCTTCCTCTGTCGTTCTTACTTCTTGGTTATATTTTAAGTAGAAAGAAAATAAAAAGATTGGACAGTTTCCTAGTGCAAACATTTAATTGCTTATGTTGAGTTTCTAAAGAGAGGAAGGTGTTCCATCTTTTCATCCCAATCACCAAGTTTTTCTAAGGTATTTTTGCCACAAAGCACACCGCTATAAGGTCAAGAACACCTTAAACTGGAGGTGGGCAATTAATTTTCCCAAGAATCCACATGAGAAATTGGGACTGCTGTGGAGGTATGAATCAATAGGTCTGTGAAGGTATGTAGCAGCCACTTTCAAAATAAAAGCAATGCTGTGGTATTGCACCCACTTATTTACATTTGATTTCTAACTTTTGATTGATCTCATGCAGGCTGGACAGAGATACCCAAAGGGCCAGATGTGGCCAAAGGGCTGTAAAATGCCTAGGTCTGCCTTACACTGTCATGTTCTAAGGCAGAAGGAAGAGACTGCTAAAGGTCATCAAACTCTATTTTTTATATTCCTGATGTCTCTGGTTTTGGTGAGCAGGAGCCAGAATGATAAACCCATTCATGTTAATTGAGGCAGTTCAAACTCATTAAAAAGTGTGCTTACAAGCTTTCCTGTCCTACAATTACTCTGAGTTTGAGAAACAGTTCTCTAAGTCAGGAGTGTCAAACTTGATTTCATTGAGGGCCACATCAGGATTGTGCTTGACCTTGGGGGCTGGGGTATGTGGCCAGGGGGGCATGACCAGCTCAGTGTCACTCATCAAGACTCTGTTTTCGGCCATGACAGCCTCCTGCAGCCCTCTGCCAGTGAAAATGGAGCCCAGAGAGGCTGCATATAGCCTGCCGGCCTCTGTTTTCAGCCACAATGACCTTCTGCAGCCCTTGGCCAATGAAAATGAACTCGGGGAGGCTGCACGTGGCCTGCTTGGGCTCCATTTTCATTGGCAGATGCACTGCGGGATAGTCCTTCACTGTTTCCAGGGTGGGACCATGGGCCTGATTTAAGCACCCTGTGGGCCAGATCCGGCCAGCGGGCCTTGAGATTGACACCCCTGCTCTAAGTATTTGAAATATGATGCAGCACAAAAGAAAGATAGAATTGCTCTGCAAAACTTAAAAGCAATTGAGTCTGCCCCAGATTGCCTGTAATTCCAGGAAAACATATGGCTGCTTTAAGAAAACAAACAAGTATTATATTCATGCTCCTGAAATGCTAAATCATTTCCTGAAGATTGTATCTTGTGAAACTAGTTATAGTAACATAGTCTACTAGTTTATGAACAATGTTCTGTATGCATCACAAATAGAGTTTTTTTTTTCAAAAATGTGTCCACTTATGAACATTGACAGACAAATAGGTTGACTCTACTCAGATGCTGCTATTTAGAGCCGCCAAATTAACTAAGGAACATGTCTCTGATTTTACTAATTTAATTTTGGCTTTGTCCCAATCAACTAGTTTCAATCAAACCTAAGGCACTCAGAGAAAGAATAAGACTTTGTTTTTTATTTATTTGTGATGACAGGCTATGTAATATAAAGCAGTGACATGAGTTTTCAGGATACCAGGCAACAATGGTTGCTGACTGACCTGAATGATGCTGGCTCAAGCATTCTGGGAGTTGAAGTTCACAGGTCATAAAATGACCATAATTCCCCACCCTGCTCTAGCTCTATCTTCAAATCCACTCTAATGACTAATCCCCATGAAAGCTGCTGGTTAAATATTTATTTCCAGAATTAGCAATAAGGCAGCAAAACATTGAAGTGCAACTAATTTGAAAGGATTAATTGGGAGGACTATTGGAATAATAAAAATTGGCCCTGCCATTCTCATGCATGAGAAAGGAAGTGAACATATGGAGATGGTACCTTACCCAATACAGGGATATAATTATCCC
The DNA here is from genome assembly GCA_032468195.1 of Cerberus rynchops. Classification (NCBI taxonomy): domain Eukaryota; kingdom Metazoa; phylum Chordata; class Lepidosauria; order Squamata; family Homalopsidae; genus Cerberus; species Cerberus rynchops. The sequence goes on from JANHFJ010005686.1 coordinate 165,214, forward strand.
TCCTCTTCCTACTCCAAGAAAGGTGTTTCATGGCAATAAATCTCATTTATTTATTACTTCCTTCCCTATACAAAAATGTTACAGGATGATGAACCAGCATTTTCAGGAAAGATCAGATACCAAGGCTATCAGTTGCTCCTATTCCTGACATTCAATAATTACATTTATGGATCCTGGAAAATCCAATCCTGACAGTGGGCAACGAACAGCTTTCAGAGCAGGAAGGAACATGGGCTCTATATAAAATGAAATTTGTGAAATGCAGCAGGAGTTAGGATATACGATGGCGTTTTTCTTTTCTTTCTTTTTTCTTCTGTAGAGAAAACTACAGCAGATAACGGGCATCTGGGATTTGTTAACTTGATTCAATATTGTAAACATATGAGTTGCATTAAAACAACTCTCTTCTCTCTCTCTTGCCTTTAGTGTGACGGAAAAATATCTTAAGCACTTCATTCCATTGCTATTTGGAAAGCCTTGGTATCTGCAAAAATGAGGCTTCTGAGTAGAATGAAGGAGTGCAAATTCTGTGTTTCATTCTATCTTCGCCACACTCAACTCCCATCAGTCCAATCTGAAAAAAAAATACAAATATTTCTGTGCAGTCAAGCCCCTCCCCCCTTTTCATAACTCTTTCTAAATACTGAAGAGCACTAACTTTAGCACAGTTCAATGATCTCCCCACAGCAGCTTTGGAGGGCTGATATTTAAAAAATGCCCCTGAGCTAAGATTGCGTGGCAACTCATGCCCTGCTATACTTCACAGTCTATAAGGACTTAAGGAACTGCCTTTTAAATCCTTATCTGGAAAAAAAAAACACCTGGGAATTCTGATCTGTTTTATGTGTGGATATTGTCAGATTTGGTTTCTTGAACATATAACTGTATTTATCTATATATGTACACTATCTGTCAAATTTATATGACCTAATGAAAAAATGATTCTGTGTGGCATAGAACAAAATTATAAAGCATATAAAATTATTTTAAAAATTTAAACATTACAAAGACTATAAAAGATAGCAAAATAACAGTGGAGTTCCACAAGGTTTCATCTTAGCCTTGTACTCTTCAAAAATGACTTAGATGAGTGAATACAAGAGGAACTCATCAAATTTGCAGATGACACTGTAGAAAGTTAGCACCTACCCTTCTCCTAGAAGGATGAAATATTCTAGAAAATATTAAGAAGGAAGAATATTACATTTTCCTTAAAGGAGAAACATGTTTCTAAAGATATAAATGCAGAGCCTTAGCTCCTTGCCCCCCCAGCAGATATTTTGGTGCCAACCTATCTACAAGACAAAAGGTTGGCTCAGCTTATCTACAAAACAAAAGACCTTCATCCTTAAAACATAATAGGATTAGCCCTCTACCCGTCTCACCACATGGCACCAGGGAAGATTGCATCACTTAACAAGGTTCAACCAAGCCTGGGACTCAAGACAACCTACAACATTATCCCTGCATAGTCCTATGGGGATCTGACAACCAATTAGAATACATGCCCTTGCCACAGGAACAGGAAGTTCAAGTTCAAAGCTCAAGAGACAGTATAAATCTCTCTCTCTCTTTCACACACCCATGTGCTCAATTGCCCAGTACCTGAAATCATATGGTCCTGTCCACTATTAAACCATTTTTCCAAACAGCCTCCATGTTTCTAGTGTCTTTCTCCCCACTTAGAACTGAATCCAGATGGACATTTCTTCATAAGCTAATAGGAATATCCAATATTCCAGAAGACAAACTCAGGATCCAAAAAGATCTTGATAGACTTGAAGCTTAAATGGACTCAGGGGGATGATAGAGAACAGGAAGGCCTGGAGGAACATTGCCCATGGGGTTGCGATGGGTTGGACACGACTTCACAATGAAGACTTGAACAATAGGCCCTATCCAATAAAATGAAATTTAATGTGGAAAAAAGCAAGGTTTTACACTTAGGCAGGAAAAACCAAAGGTACAAGTATAGATTAGGTGAAACTTGGCTCAAATGGTAACTATGAGAGGAACTTGGGAGTGCGAGTGGACGATCACTTAAATATGAGCCAGCAGTGTGTGGCAGCAGCTAAAAAAAGCTAATACAATCCTTGGTTGTATAAACAAAGGTATAAAATCAAAATCGGGAAGTATTAGTATCATTTTATAAAACTTTAGTAAGACCACACCTGGAATACTGTATCCAGTTTTGGTCGCCATATTACAAAAAAAAAAAATGTTGAGACTTTAGAAAAAGTGCAGAGAAGAGCAACTAGGATGATTAAAGACCTGGAGACTAAAACATATAAAGAATGATTGCAGGAACTGAGTATGGCCAGCCTAAAGAAAAGAAGGACTAGGGGGGACATGCTAGCAGTATTCCAGTATTTGAGGAGCTGCCACAACTTATTTTCCAAATCATCAAAAAGCAAGACAAGAAACAATGCATGAAACTAAGCAAGGAGAGAAGCAACTTGGAATCAAGGAAAAACTTCCTAACAGTACGAACAATTGATCAGTGGAACAGCCGGCCTGCAGAAATTGTGGGTGCTTCATCACTGGACGTTTTAAAGAAGAGACTGGACAGCCACTTGTCTGAAATGCTATAGGGTCTCCTGCTTGAGCAGGGGGCTAGACTAGAAGACCTCCAAGGTCTATTCTGATCGATTGGTTGGTTAATTAATTGATTGAATGAATTGTTAACAACATTGGAGCCACCTCAATATATCACTGGTCTTCTTGGGTCCCAGTCCTGATGGCATAAGCAAATTCTTCTGGAAAATCAGCAGAGATAGAGCAAGCTTCACTTTGGCAATGAGTGTGTATGGTTGGGGTGTGTATGTTGTATAAGGGAAGCATTGTGGCAGAGAAGACCCTTCTCCTGGGAACCATTGAGTGTAACTCCCTAGCAGACAGCCATGTGCCTCATTTGCAGCTGACAGAGAAGAAATATAATGTATGCTGTTCTATGGGCACAAATAACTGTCCATTGGCTGCATTTTTAAATTTATTTACTATTTTATTTATTATATTTTCCCCCTCCTTTATTACTTTATAAATAACTCAAGGTGGAAAGCATACCTAATACTCATTTTTCCTCATATTTTCCCTGCAATCACCCTGTGAGGAGAATTGGACTACTAAGAGAGCAACTTAATCACATTTACCTAGCTGGTTTTATCAATTTTAGTTTTATATTGGCCCAGTCCCTTGTTTTTGAATGTAATCTTTGGCATACTGTCCAAAAATGAAGTGGATATGAATGGTATATATTGTATTTATGAATTGTATATAATTCGGTTATAATGGAAATTGTACACCTCATTTTGTGGCACAATAAAAAAAGCTTATATAAATCAATGTTGAGTTATGACAGGTCACTTAGTGGCCATTCAAAGTTAAAACAGACTTCCCCAGGCTATTTAAATTCGAAGTTTCATTCCCCACCCACCTTCCTGTACCCCCATGAACACATTTTGAGCACTTGGCAACCAGTCCACATTTATGTCTGTTTACTGTAACCTGCAGTCATGTGACTGCAATATATTACATTTTTTGGTGGAAACTGGCATTTATTCTAGTATCTGGCAAAAAAAAAAAAATCCATTGCTGACAATGAATTTGCTTAACAACTGTGTTTAATTAACAACTGTGGTGATTAACTGAAAAAAAGTCATAAAATCAGGCACAATCATGTGGTGACCAACTTGCCTGGTACAACTTATCACTGTAATTTCCATTTTAAGTTATGGTCATTAATCAAGGACTGCCTATATGGGCAAGGAAAGGCAAATGCCAACTCGTGTGATAATATCATTGTGCAAATGATGTGATTCATATACCTGCATGAGACATCATATCATTATTGGCATCCTTATAGAAGTGATTCATTTGTGTGGTGATAACTGTTATCATTTTGACGTATGAATGATGCTGGATTAAATTTCACACAAAAACAAGCTGTATTAAAATTATACAGAAAATTATGACAAATGGGTGTGTTAGGCAAAATCACATACAAAAATGCACAATTTTGGAAGAAAATTCATAAAATGCCCAGAGTTTTTGAGAATCAGATGGCATACAAATTGAATAAATTAAATTAATTAAATTACAAATTGAATAAATTAAATTAATTAAATTACAGATTTTTCAAAGAAGGGAGATGTTTAAGGGAAAAGTATTTATCAAACTGGTATAGATACAGGATAAATAAACTAAGAAACAGAAACAGAAGCAGGGAAGACTCATTCAAACAATGATAAAACACAGGTCTCTTTTTTACATACATCTGTGGATATTCTGAATGGGAATAAGCTTGCTGTTTAAAAGAGATGTGATCTGGATGAGTTGTAGAACTTATGAAATGGGAAGCTTTTTCTAGAATTCTGGATTCCAGCTTAGCCTCTCTTTGAAATGCACAACTGGGGACTTTTCTGGACTCAGTACGATTTGGCAAAGCACAGATGGACAGGATTAAGGACAGCCATTTATGAGGGTCTGTTCTGTGTACTAACCCATTCTGTTAATCATAGATATTATTTTAAAAGAAAATGAAATATGCATTAGTTTAGCAGCAATACAACCTTACTAGGAACCTGTTGGAATCCTAGTTTTTAATATTGACAATCCCCTTAAATTGACTTTTCATTCAGAGAAATATTGGGTCACAGAAACTCAGCTACCATTTAATTTCCTGCAAGGTTCCTTTCACAATGCCATTCTAGAGCACTGTGGAGAGAAAAAAAATAGAGGCTCCAAGACAGAAGACAGAATCCAGATATTGGCAAGCTGCTTTAAGGTGGTCCTTCCAGTTCAAGGGATGGCACAACAGTACAGTGGAATACTTTAATTTGTCCCAACAATTTGGTTTTATTTTGCCTCACTTTACTACTGGAAAGTGGTGTTGTCTTTACCCTTTCAACACAGAGCCAGTTAATGGCAGCCATTGAGGTCTGCATTTTCTGCCTTCCCTCCACATCCGTCTTTCTACTCCCATCTGCCAAGAGCAAAGCAAACATCATCATTCTCTGTAATACTGTGATAGAGGAAGGTGGGACAACAGATGTCTATGAATCAGAGTTCTGGTCTTCCCCCCACTGCCAATTCTATCGCCTTGCTGAAAGTTTAGCAATCATACCAGGAACAAAATAAAAGTCCTGGATCACCAATTTTCCAGCCCAGATTGTTCATCTTTGTAACAATATTGTTATGGTTTTCCTCTATTCCTGCTTTTCACAGATTTTTTTTTTTTAAAGAGAGGTTTCAGAGTAGTAGTGAATACATGTTTTAGGAGCATTATACAAGCCACTGCCTATGGAAGCCAGATATCATGTTACTCCAGATGCATAAAAACAACATGGCTATGGAAAGTAAAATAGCAACAACAGAAGGAAGCTGTGTGTGTGTGTGTGTGTGTGTGTGTGTGTGTGTGTGTGTGTGTATGCTGCTACTGAAAGGAGCCAATGGAAAATGGGCAAGTCTTGGTCTGATTGCTGCTGAAGCACATTAAATCTTGCACCCACTTGGATTTGTGTCAGAAGATGTCAAACCCCTCTTCAGTAGTAGATCAAAAATAGAAAGGTGGAAATGAGACAAAAGTAGCATTATGAGGAGATATCTTCAAAAAATTCTTAGCAACTCTGAGCTACTATTATGTGGACATGAGGATGCTTCTCAACTTTGCTTCAGCTCAAAGATTTTGCACATCCCCATAATGTCTATACCAAAGTAGATCAGTTGAAATATCTCCCCTGCAATCTCTATATGCTGACAGCTTCTTTCTTCTGACTCTTCCATTCAACAGGAGGTTCAACCACAAGCTACATGGAAGGCAACACCCAGTTTATTATGGCCCTGCCACTGGGCCACCATACAATCGTCCTTTTTCTTTCCCCTTAATTGTGGCTGGCCTGGAGATACCCAGCAATCAGTCCTACAGGGTTCAGTGGCTATTTCCAGCTCCAAATTGAACTGTTGCTTGCCAAGATGCCAAAAGGCCCATTAACAGAGACCTAAAAGAGAGCCTTGGGGGAGCCAATACCAAAGGAAATGCTTTCTGAAAGAACTTCAAATACAGCACATTGGGTAGGGTTGCATTACAAAGCTAGTAGGAGGAAGATCTGAGAGCAGAATATTTGAGAATGTATATGTGCTTGGAGAGTGGAGAACAAACCAGAGGCATTTTTATATTTCTCCATATAAAAGGATTCATATAAATTATTAATAAAATATATGTTAGTGTTTATAATAAAACTGCCTAGTTAGGACAGTCTTAAAAGTCAAATACATCTCTCCAGTATCTGTTTTGAGAGTCTACAATTATCAACTTATCATTATCAACTCACTATCCCTTCCTGCCTGCCTGCCTGCCTGCTTCCTCCTTTACTTTAAGTGCAAAACTAGTACCTTATATTTGTATGGACCCAAAGCATTCATTTTATTTGTTAAAACTTTCCCAAACCAGAGGTGAAATTCAGCAGGTTCTAGCAAGTTCACTAGAACTGGTAGTAAATTTTCTAAGCAGTTCGGAGAACGGGTTGTTAGAAGAATTCTCCTTCTGTTTTTTTTCACTTTACAGGTTTAATCCTGTAAGGATGGAAGGAAAAAAACATTCTGGTGTTGTTTCTTTAT
>JANHFJ010005686.1:196876-207260 GCA_032468195.1 Cerberus rynchops
TATATTTTAAATTTATTTCTGTATTTTAAGTCTTTTTAGTTCATTGTACACCGCCCCGAGTCCCTCGGGAGAGGGGCAGTCAAGAAATCTAATAATAAACTAAACTAATAAACATCAACACAAAACAGAAATAGCTATGCAAATGAATCACAAATCTTCTATTAGTTGATGTCTAAACTACCATCCCAAAGACAATTTCTTCACACATTAATCAACATTATCTGAGCTTATAAACCCTGATATTAAAGAGTACGCTGCAAATGAAAGGTATTTTTACTGTTGGAAAAATTCAGAAATATCAGTATCCTATATTGCAGAATTCCACAACCTTTTTGGCTTTGTGGACTGGCGGGGGGAGGGGATGATTTGATGTGCATGCCACTTGTGCAAATGTAGCACATATGCCTGTGCTTGCCTACTGCTCGTGTGAGTAGGGATGCGCTCCTATGCTCTCCTGCCATTTCCGCGAAAGGCTCAAGGCCTGGTAGTGCGTTGTGGGCTGAGAATTGGGGACCCCTGCTCTATTGTAACAAAACAAAGGCAAATATGTGTGGTGGAAAAATTCAGCAAGAAATGCAGCTATTAAGGGAGCACATTGTAGTTCAGACATTCCAAAATATAAAGGCATAATAATTTCATAATGAAGTTCAAGTGTAATTATGTAAAACACTTCCCCATGTGCTTGGCACTCTGCTTTATTTCAGAGAGAGAACAGGAACAAGATAGGCCAGTATACAACATAAAAGGTCATCTATTTGCAGGTTATCCTTGACTTACGAACACAGTTGAGGGATGCTGCAATGGTCGTAAATGTGAAATAGTTACTTTTTTCAGTGCCATTGTAATTTTGAACAGTCACTAAACAAATGATTGTAAATTTACTTGTATACTATATGTAGAAGTCTGCATCCATTCTGTTGTATTTCTTTTACTAAAGCCAGTGGGATATACCTGGTTTCTTATAAAATAGTATTTTATTCAGGGTGTGAACAATTGACTATGATACTGCATCTCCCACTACTGAGAGGAAAGCAAGCCACACTGATTAGTGCCTATGCACCCACAATTACAAATCCGGATGAAATAAAGGATAAGTTCTATGAAAATCTCAATGCGCAGTGAAGCACACTAACAGGCTAGTTCTATTTGGCAATTTCAATGCGAGAATAGGATCGGATCATTCTGTCTAGGATGGCGTCATTGGAAAAAAATGGAATCGGCAAATGTAACAGCAATGGCCTATTACTACTGAAGATATATGCGGCTCATGATCTGATCATTACCAATACCATCTTCCACCTGCCCATTCACAGAAACACATTCTGGATGCAGCCATACTCCAAGCACTGGCATCTTATTGATTATGTCATCATGCAGAGGAAAGGCAGACAGGATGGAAGGGTGACCAAGGCCATGCTGAGTGCTGACTATTGGACTGGCCACAGGCTCATAGTCTCCAAACTAAGTTTTCACATTAAGCCAAAGAGACGTCTGCAGGGAAATAAAGCTGCGATGAAAAAGATCAATGTCTGTAAACTGAGAGACCCCACACAGCAGCTTCACTAGCAGAAGATCTTGACAACCAACTCTCAGAGCTACAGCTACAGGATAATGCTGAGAAGGTCTGGGAATGCTTCTGGGATATTGTGCACTCTTCTGCATTAAAGACTCTTGGACCCTCACACAGAAAACAGCAGGAATGATTTGACGAAAATGATGAAGAGATCAAGGCTCTACTAGCTGAAAAGCACTCCTTCACCATGCTCTCCAGAACAATCCATTGTCAACAGCTAAGAAAAGTGCAACATTCCCAGGACCATACAGAGCAAGCTTTGCAAGATGCAGGACTGCTGCTTGAGTGCCAAAGCAAAGGAAATCCAGAGGAAATCCAGACATTTGCTGATAGAAATGATGCCAAATGGTTCTACAAAGCCTTCAGATCCTTGTATGAACCTCAGCCCTCAGGAGCTCCCCTTTATTGGACTCAGATGATGCTGAGAAGACTCTGATTCTACAGCATTGTGTTGAGCATTTTCAATCTGTACTGAAATGCCTATCTTCCATCAATAATGAGCCTATTGACAGAATGCCTCAGGTGGATATTAACCAGAGTCTGGACATCCTGCATCAAAGACTGAAACCCTACAGGCCATCAGCCAGCTCTCCAATGGCAAGGATCTGATGCAGTCCCATTGGAAGTCTATAAGGATGGTGGTGCAGTGCTTGTTGACAAACTCACTCAACTGTTCCAGACCTTCTGGAATCAAGGATCCATTCCTCAGGAACTGAAAGATGTGTCTATTGCACACCTCTACAAGAAAGGGAACCAACAAGTCTGCAATAATCATAGAGGAATATCACTGCTCTCCATCACAGGCAAGATCCTTGTACAAGTGTTGCTGAACCACCTGATCAACCACCTGGAACAAGGTTTATTACCTGAGACAGTGTGGTTTTGACAAAGAGTGCAGCTCTGTGGACATGATCTTTGCAGCCTGACTGCTCCAAGAGAAATGTCAAGAGCAGAATCGTGAATTGTACATCACCTTCGTGGATCTCACCAAGGCTTCTGACATTGTTAGTTGTGAAGGTTTGTGGTCCATCATGTTGAAGTTTGGGTGCCCTAATAGATACATCCTGATGGTATATCAGTTCCATGACAGCTCATGTTCTGGATGATGGAGAAGCTTCAGAGGCCTTTCCCGTCACAAACAGCATCAAACAAGGATGCATGTTGGCACTGACCCTCTTCAGCATAATATTTTCAGGCATGCTATCAGATACCTTCCAGAACAGTTCCTTGGGAGTCAGCATGTGATACAGGGCCTGTGGGAAACTGTTTAGCCTGTGAAAACTCTAAGCTGACACCAAGATAAAGGAGACTGCTATGAGACCTCCTTTTGCTATGCCCTGAATGCTGAATCAGAACAGGAAATGCAAGCCTGCATAGACAAATTTGCAGCAACATATGACAACTTCAGCCTCCTCATCAACACAAAGAAAACTGAAGTGATGCACCAGCCAGCTCCGAAAGCTCAACACCAAAAGCCCACCATCACAATGAAGGGACAAAAATTGCAAGCAGTGGACTAATTTATATACTTTGGCAGCACCCTCTCCCATGCAGTGACAATTGACAGCAAAGTCAATTGCAGAATCGCCAAGGCAAGCTCTGTCTTTGGCCAACTACTGACCAATGTGTGGGACCGCCATGGAATAAGCCTTGCTACAAAGCTCAAAGTCTACCAAGCAGTAGTACTAACTACCCTGATGTATGCCAGTGAGACTTGGACTGTATACAGGAGGCATGTTAGGCAACTGAACCACTTCCACATGACCTACCTCTGCAGACTTCTGAGGATCTGGTGACAGGACAAGTTGCCATGCAGAAGTCCTCTTCAGAGCAGGACTGCCATTAGTTCATGCCCTGTTGATGAAAGCCCAGACACATTGGGTAGGCCATGTTGTAAAGATGCCAGACCACTGCATCCCCAAACAGCTCCTCTATGGTGAGCTGTCTCAAGGAAAGTGATCACACGGGTGATAAAGGAAGCTATACAAAGACATGCTGAAAGCTTCTCTCAAGTCTCTGGATATCGATAACACCTCCTGGAAAACCCTGGCACAAGATCAATCAACATGGCACACATTGATCCACCAAGGCTGCCAGACATTTGGAAATGGAAAGACAGCTATAGCACAAGAGAAGTGTGTACTTCAAAAAGCCAGAGCTGCAAATGCCGCAACAGTGGTGCCCACATGTCTGCCCAACATGTGGCAGAACATTCCATACTTGCATTGGCCTTACCAGCCACTTGTGGACACACCATGGACAGCCCACCCACTAGATGTCAAGGTCCTCTTCGAAAACAATGGATGAACATCATTGTCATATGTAGAAGCCCACATCCATTCTGTTGTACCTCTTTTACTAAAGCCAGTGAGGTATACCTGGTTTCTTATAAAATAATATTTTATTCAGTGCTATATTATGTTGCAGTTCTACAAGGAATAAAAAAGCAAGACAGTAAAGTATCAACAAAATGTAAATGGAACTCAAATTTTAACTTATCCCTTAGGGAGAGAATACCATTCTTGGTATTCAAACTGGTATTTAAAATATGAGAGAAAATACACAATTAAAGCTTGATGGCTGGATGCAACCAATCTATGACAGTATTAGAGGCAAAATGCCCTTGAACATCAATCTCATCCAATTCACAGCTGATTCATCAGACATCCCAATTTCTCTTGACATTTTGCCCATATCTTGAAGAATGAATGGTGGTTTTAGGGAGTGCACAGGTAAGAGAAATAAAGAAAACTAGGGAGTTCCTGTTCATTGCCTCCGCTCCTGCAAATTTAGCACTTCAAAAGCATGCACAAATACAAATAGGTGTCAGGGATCCAAGTAATAGTCCCAATGCAAACAAAACTCCAAGGCTTGTAGATTCCTCAAAAAATTGTTTTATTGGATGTAATATATTGGCATAGATCTGGTGAAAACTGACTCTGAGGGTTCCTGAGATTTTCACAAAATTAAAAGTTTTTCTTCTTCCCCAAACATTCAATCACATGATCCAATCAATCACCATCCAGTTGCTTGGTAATATCACTCCCCCTCTTTCTCTGACTAGGTGTAAGAATGTCCTTGGTTCCCAAGAGAAAGTATTTTGTTTTGGCTACAAACCCCAGCTATCTCTATTCCCTCCTCCCTATCCCTCAGCTCCAGTGTGGCAATGCTGAAGCTCCAAAATGGCTCCGATGAAGTCAGCTTCAGAGTTGACAGTTGGTAAATAGGTACCACTTTGATGGGAAGGTAACAGTATTCCATGCACCTCAGCTTACAATCATGGGGCCACATGATCACAGGAAGCGTCTTCAGACAACAGTGGCTCCTTCAGCTAAGAAACGGAGATGAGCTTTGCCACATGGAGTCAGACACGACTGGACAGGGAAACCTTTACTGTGTCTCCTTATTGTGTGTTTTGTAGGTCTGCTTTTGAAATGCCTGAAAACTGCATGTGGTACAAAATGTGGCATGCAGATGCAAGACTTAGAAATTGCATTGTGCCTCCATTGGCTGCCAGTTGTCTAACAGGTACAATTTAAAATATTGGGTTTTTTGTGATTTAGGGCCTGATTGGAGGATCACTTCTCCCAATGGTAACCTGTTCACTTTCTTAGATCAGCAGGAAGGGATCATTTGAAAGCAGCTGATTATCTTGTATGCAAGGCATAGTCTTCTGTATGGTCCACTGCCTAATGCCAGCATTTCTCAACCTTGGCACCTTTAAAATGCATGGTCTTTACCTCCAAAAATTCTGGGAGTTGAAATCCACACATCTTAAAGCCACCAAGGCTGGGAAATACTGATATAGGACCCACAGAGACTCTTAATCCCCCCACCCCAATTCTCTGTCACAGGATTTCGCAAAATGGCAAGCTTTTAAACATTTTTTAAATATTTTTGTATTACATTTTTTATTGTTGCACACAGCCCTTAATGTTTATTTAGATAGAAAAGCAGGATATAATTTAATAAATGATGAAAATGTGGGATAGGTTAGAAGTTCATTTATAGGAGATTTTCAAACACTACCAAGTCTAAGACACAATTATGAAAATACATGCCTATTTTAATTTCTCCATTTGGCATATGGAAAATTATATAGGCTGACAGGTAGCTGTATATATCTGGAATTGGATGATTATATGAGACAGCATCATGAGCATTTAGTTGCCAAGAAAATATGGAAGGGCCAGCATTTCACAGCATAAGAGATGATTTCTAAAAATTAGTACCGACTAGTCAGAAGACGACACAAAAGCACAACATTGTGGGGGGGTTTCTTTCTGAAATTTAATATGTAAACAGAAATATAACAAAAAGGAAGGTGTTCCATTTATTAACTATAGGATTATAATAGATATAATCAAGAGAAAAATACACAACAGTATCAGAATTCTCAAAGAAAGTACATTGCAATGCAAAGGATTATTAAAAAAAAGTGTGAACTCCTCTCTTTAAAAGAGGGCCAAAACGGCAACACAAGATCTGATGAACTATTGCAGAGGTAGAAAAACATTAAGAAATGGAGGAAATTATTTTGATTCCTAATCCCGCTTTACTGATTTAGATCAATAATGTTCACATTTTATCTGACTTACATTACAAATATTTCTGGAGCCACAGTGGGCTCACATAGTGGGTGTCCAACCCAGTTACTTATTCAGCAGTAATTCCAATATAACCATATTTTGAAGACCCATTGAACTCAGTTTGCAATAATTCTGAATAGAAGTGAATAGGACTGAGCTGATGACATCTAATCCCGGAGTTGGGGGTGGGGGGAAGAGTATTCACTTCAGCAGATGCTGTTAAATTGCAAGCTCAAAAAGACTATTGTTATTGGATGATTTGATTGAAGCTGGAGAAGCACGAACATGTACAGATCCTGATGTTCATGAATGCAAACATTTTTATTTTGAATCACGTGGCTAAGGAATAAAAATTTCTAGTAAATGGATGCCAACTGCAATGTCTTCTCTTGCTTACTTCCTGCCTCTTGCCTCTATTCTTCTCCTTTATGAACATTTTGAAAGCAATTATTTTATTTTATTTATTTAGGTGGTGAACATATCCAGCACATCCTCTTATTTTCCCAAAATCAATAATTAATGGACCTCCACAAACATCTGACTGATTATGTTTATTTATGGATTTTTTTTTCATTTATATACCATCTAATTTACTTCTTGTGGATAATAAGGATCCCTTCCAAGACTGTACCAATCTGAAATTAGTGATATTGCCACATTCCACATCTCAAGCATGGGCTTTGGGAAGCTTCAAGGAAATCCAATGACAGCAGTTTTGCAGTAATTCCTCTTAAAGCTGTTGTAAGTTTCTCATTCTCATTGGCAAAAGCAGGCACTTCGTCCTGCTTATCTGCTCAGAAATCTCGTCTCTTTTTTTGAAGCTGTGGTGCCCCTGTTCGTTTGTCCTCCTCCTTCCCAATTGCAAATGAAGGAAAATTTGGTTACTTCCATACAGTGTCTAACTGGAAGTTTAAAACATTTTTTTCCTTGCTGCAAAAAACCATGATGGGACAAGAAAAGCAAGGCACTCACTAACTGCTTTTTTATGTATCCATTGATTAGGTAAGGAGAATCTCTAGCCAAATCTAAAGAAGGATACACAGAGAGATCTTCTGGAGCAGAATGAAGCCACTTCTGATGATATACATGGCAGTCAGTGGCTATGTAGAAGTATTTTGAACATCTGAATGTTCTACAGCAAGGGTGTCAAACTCAAGGCCATGGGATGTGTCACATGCTGGCCATGCCTATTCCCGGTGGAGTTGTGATACACCACGTGACGATGCGTGACGATGTGAGTTTGACACCCTTGCTCTACAGAATTCTTTCTTGAACTACTGTGTCTTGTTTTAAGATACTGATTTTTTTCTGGCTGTTGCTGTTTCTATCACTTTTAGGTGGTAGCATAGTTTACTTGTCTCTGCTTCTCACCAGAACAATATCTGGTGCTCTCTAGTTAATGATCTTCTGCAGAGGCCCCTATGATTGCCACTGCCATTTTGTAATGAACCTGGGGTAAAAACAGCCAGGGAAATATATACTGAACAAGCAGAGCACATCACACAACTTTTAAAATAAAAGTTTTAAAATCAAGCTTTAGTAGAAATACAGAAAAAGCATTTTGGAAGGAGAATAGGAACCACAAACTATCTCCACTCCAAAGTGCCTGAACAAATCAACACAGATCTGAACAATTTCCAGAAACCCAAATCAATACAAGAGCAACTATGAGGTCAGAACTGAGTAGCAAAGATCAAGTATTTGCACTGAAAGTTCAAATTAGGTTCTTCGTGTGATTGGTAATATCTGCACAATAAACTTGAAACATTCCTATATTCAGTGAATTGCTCTTGTTTACAATAAATATCCAATTATAATACAACATAATTCAAAATAGGAAAACTTTGATAATTTCTCTTTTGGTTATCTACAATGAATGCATTTTTGCCTAGTATCAAGAGGAAAGAAACACATATAAATAAGAGGATACTCTGCCAAGCCAAGCCTTCAAGACATGTTTTTTTTAAAAAAAAAAAAGATATAAATAATCATTTGCAGGTACATGGTGCTAATTGAAGAAACAACACTTTTGAGAAAACTTGTGTAGCACAGACAGTAAATAGACACTTAACTATTTACCTTTTAAATTATGGTTCTGGTTTTAAAAATACACCAGATTATTCAAGAAGATAACTGCAAGATTTTTAAAAAATTAAAAGAGGAAGAACAACAACACAGGAAATGAAAGTTCCAAGGAATTCTATTTCACAGTATATGCAGTTTTAAATACACACATACACATACACACATATATTATGTATGTATATATATATAAGCAAAATTTTTAGAAATGTTAATATTGTTCACTGGTAACATATATAAATGCATGTAGAAAGGGAAGTGCCTAAATAAATTGTCACTAAAATAGTAACAAAGTGGACTGTTGTGGAGATAATTTTTTATTTGCCCATGTATATTATAGGTGTGTTTTAATGACTAATATTATAGAAAGGAACAAAAAAAACTAGCCCTTGTAATTAACGACACAGAAAATGCTGGAAGCAAGAATTAAAAGCCAGATAAATGTTACATTTGGGTTCTTTGAGGGTACACAAATGGAAGGGTCAAAACTGAGGGAATGCAAAGGGCTTAAGCATAGGAGAAACGAAAATGAAGTTACATGAAGGGAAAAACAAAATGGAATGGGATTAGTGTGGGGCCATTTTGCTGCTTGATAAGAAAGCCAAATCCTTCTAGGCCCATCTTGAAAAACATGGATGCTCCACTTGGACACTAATGGTCTCCTTCATCTAATCCACTTCAAAGGGCCACCCGAGTAGATCACTTTAAATCTATTGTGTATTGATCACAGAATAAAGCCCAAATCATCACACTCAAAAGTATGGAGGTTAAGGTATTCCTATTGTGGTAACAATAGGAAAGGAAATATAGATCTGATAAATTTTGGAAAGATTATTTTGGCATGCTTTCTTTACATAGCAAATGGGAAAGAAAATGTGGATTCAAATAATGGCCCCCAAAATCATTAATGAGCTATTCTAGAATATATTGTGGCCACATTATAAAAGGATTGCTATGAAGTTGGGCTTCCACATTGACAAAGTGGATGTCCTGCTAGACCAATAACAGACCAATAACAAAACATTTCATTATTTGGACCCATCCACCAACTGTCCCCAGCATTATCCCTTTCCCCCATCTATGTGTATTTAATGCCATATGGAAATACTTCCAAAAAAGAGGGGGGGAAAGTTTGAGCTACAGTCAATACTTAAATATAAAGCTGCCTTAATGCATTGCTGTCCCCACAATAGTCAAGTCAATCAAATGGATTCCCTGAACAGTTCTTGTAGGAAACTAAAATTATAGGCCCACTAGACTTGATTACCAGCAGATGGAGTTATTGCTTTACAAAGTATATGCTCTGGTTTACAGGAAAGGAAAATCTAACAAGAGAGAGGTGGCCGGGTGTACAGTAACCAAGTCACCCATGTTAGTCTATTTTTCAAGTTGAAAAGAGAAGTCTTTCCATTCTGAATTCAAATGCAGGGAAGCTTCAGAACCAGTACAACAAAATGCTTTTACACAAAAATTTAAATTACAGAGTGTGCAGCCATCAGATGTGGAATGGCCATAATTTAATCATTTTAAAAGAAGACAAGACAAATCCATGCTTCCTCCAGCATATGGGACAATCTACCTTAGAGATCAGTTGCTAGAGGAGACTGGAAGAGGGAGATAATTTCTGAGTGCTTGGCTACTGTGTGACACACAGAATCCTGGACTAAATAAGTCCATAGATCCATCAGGGCTATTAATCTGACCCCTTTACATTGCCTTGTCCCTGTTCCAATCAATTTAGGCAGATTCAGCGTTTTTCCAAGCATCATTTAAGATGTGGAAAAATCAGAATGAGGACCGGGAGAAATAAAGAAATAAACGCATATAAAAGGATTGCTTGAAATGCCCTTCCAAATCTGGCAGTGAAAAGCTGAGACCGAGGTCTTACCCTTGGTCTGCAGAGGCTTCCGCTGCCATTTAACAGCTGCCGTAGTATGTGAGGTAGTGGTAATTGCTCTCTCAGGAACCCTAGAATCATGAATCATTGAACCTAGCATTAGGGCAAAAGCCAAACTGGAGAGAAACTGAATGGTCCATCACAGGCATTTCTCCAACCCAACAAAATCCTACTGAAGGTAAGATTGCCACGACCAAGGAACTGAGTCAGCCTTCCTCAACGTGAGAAATTCTTAGTAATGGC
>JANHFJ010005686.1:271067-281610 GCA_032468195.1 Cerberus rynchops
GCCCACAGAGAAGCTGAGAAATTATCCTTCCCTTTTCTGTTGTTGGGTTATTGTTATTTCCCCACCACCACCAAAACAAAGGAGATACCTGTATATCATGGACAGAGTCGGGAGAAATGTATTTCAAACTACCAGTTTCTACCCCCATTTCACCCATGCCCAGCCTTTGTCAGGATTGCCATTACTGTGATAATAGCACTTACATATTCATTACAGTAACAAACCAGCAATTTATGCAACATTTGAAAGAAGAGCACAGGTGCATAGCCATTTTCTAGATTGGGTATTTCTCTTTTTTTTCCCTTCAGGTGCCAAACCAGTTTAGTTTTTTTTTTAAAATCCAGAAAAAAATATCAAGGGGCAAATATTAAGAGTTGATATTTGATTGCAAAACCAAGGCTAAACACTTTAGGTCAACAGCCACTTGATCATTCAGTTGTGGTTTCTTGCTTGTCGAGAAAAGCAAATCGTCCTAACCTCAATTTAGATGCCAAGGCCTTTTTTTTTTAAATGCCATTGGTGATTCCTGTGTTGTCAAATAGGTATTCTTTGTCATCAACTCTTTTATACTCCAAGCTGGAAGGGAATGGGAACAGGAAACGGAAAAGTTGCATGAAAAATGTAAATATTCTCTCAGACATGGCAAGATTGTCAACAGCCATCTTGAGAAATTGACCTTTAAACTGAGGAAGCTTTAGCTGTAAGTAGACATTCTTGCATTAAAGGATCTGCTCTCCAGGAAGTATTTCAATATGCTAATTGAAGATATTTTTCTAGCCTTAGAACTAATTTGTCTCCTGAATTGCAAATATGCAAAAAATGTTATGGTCAATATTAGTATCATCGCCATTCCACCCCTAGTCTTATTTTTGATATTCTTGCTCTATTACATATCTCACACAGTACAAGAGATCTACAATTTCTGCTTTGTCTAAATTGCAATTTTATACTTACTGTTCAATTTCAGGTTTAAGAGTAAAGGACTATGATCCCCAGACACTGTACTTGACACTATCTACAGTCATTTCTGGAGGCATTCTTAGAAAATAAACAGGAAGCACCAGTGCAGCCCAATGTTTGGTATGAAAAAATCCCCAACTTGCTTACATATTCATTGATTCAGATATGGTAACTCCCTAGCTTGGAAGGCGCACATGTTTATTTCCACTGCATACAAATGGAATTTACTACAGTTATTTTAATTGCCAATTTTGGCTATACCTTTTCTTAATAAGGTTTAGAAGTTTCTGTGCAATGTTTTCTGGGGATTGTTTTATCAGTCTTTTTGTTGTAAAGCAAGCCCCACCATGTAATATTTGGACCTGAGGATTTGATTAAAAATATTTTTAAAAATATTTTAATTAATTTTTACTGTTTAGTAGAATATGTTGTCATCTGTATCACACCATCCAAATTTTGAAAAAGTGTTTAGGATTCTTACAGTATTATTAAAAGCCTTGAAAGGACTTAAATAATTTTATTTCCCTAATAGGAAAATACAGGTAGTCCTTGAGTTACAACTATAATGGACCCTGCCCATTCTAGTCCTTAGTTGTGATAATAATAAAGTGGGCCGGTCATATAACTGACCTGATTTTATTACCTTTTTGCAATGCTGATTAAGCAAATGTGGTCATTAACCAAACACCACAGTTGTTAAGTGAATATTGTAGTCATGAAGCTAACCTATGAGCTGAGTTTGTTGAAAATTGGAAGTAAAAGCTACCTCGGTGGCACAGTGGTTAGAGTGCAGTACTGCAGGCTACTCCTGTGACTGCTGGCTACCTGCAATTTGGTAGTTCAAATCCCACCAGGCTCAAGCTTGACTCAGCCTTCCATCCTTCCAAGATGGGTAAAATAAGGACCCAGGTTGTTGGGGGCAATTTGCTGATTCTGTAAACCATTTAGAGATGGTTATAAAGCACTGTAAAGTTGTATATACGGTAAGTCTAAGTGCTACATCTATTGCTATTTTCAGCAGCCAATTGTGAAACATGGTCACATAACCATGGAACACTGCAAAAAGTTATGAATGCAACCTTGTAGGGGTGGGGGCTGATAATTGAAATTTCAAATCCAGGTCATAAGTACCTTCCAGATAGGTTTGTCATAGCCAGTCATAAATTGAGGACTACCCAAATAAAAATGAGATTGGATTTTGAACCACTATATTAGATTTCGCTTGAATTTCTTCAATACTTTCAAGCTTTGTATTGATATGAGTTTGCAGAAAGAATTACTTGTATTGCTTTAGGCTATAGTACAGGCATCTCTATAAGAGTTTACTGCATAGTCTCAAAACCAGCTCCAGACATCTACAATTGCATGCCACCATCTGTGCTTATCAGATGACAAATGGATAATTTTATAGAAGAGCTGCTTCTTTACCTGGTACAGCTGCCTGTCCCCTACCCCAGTGCTTGCAGCCAGGAATCCAACAGTCTCTCTGTTGTGGCCTTTGTCTGCTTCTTGGGGTTCTTTTTTATTTCTGCACGTTGTAAGAAAGCACTGCTGTAATTGCTTTAAGATACAGAACTGGCATTTCTACAAGAGATTATTCTATAGCCTCCAAATCAGCTCCAGACTTCCACAATTGCATGTCACCATCTGTGTTCACTGGCTGAGCTGTTTTATTTCTGGCTCAACTGTACAATACCCACAATTGTAGGGGGAGATAGAAAAGGCAGAAGCTGCAGGAAAGTACCTTCCTCTTGGTGATGAGAAGATCAGTACAGAATCAGCCACCATTCAATTTTAGAATGGAGAGATAAATAGCACTTTGGTGATTCTGAAGTTCTTCCCACTCCCGTCCTCTTCCTCACTATAATAAGCATTTGTTTAGGGAGAGGGGTTGTTGTCAAACACAAAGTAAACATGCATGCTTGATCAATTGGAAAGTGAGTCCTGATTGGTTTAAACTGTTCTCAGCATTTTGAGATGTTGAGAAAGTCCCAGTTTTGTAGGGATTAGGAATATCAACTGGACAAAAAGCTTGGATTAAAAGTCATGATCAAATATTTGGAATAGGTATGTGCTTATACCAATTATTTTTCAAATGACATCTTTAACTTAGACTGTTTTTGTACCACATCTAGTTTCAATATTGCATTTTTTTAAAAAAATAAAAAGTATTTTAATACTTTAATTTTTATTGGCATAGCAATACTATCAAATACAAAAGTAATTTTTACTTATTTTATTTACAGAGGTTTTGGACTTTCATATGTGCTTAGTTATATTAATAATGTTTGTACTTTTTGCTCATAATAAATGTACCAGTTCCATAGAAGAGGAAGTGTTACAACTTTGATCAAGGCTCTTCAAATGGACATTTCAACTAAGTAATGAACTGAACATCTACATAGCATATTTCTAGGGCCAATCTTATGTAGATGCACATTGAGTATTAAACTTGATTCTTATCAATTTAAAATATTCATAAGTGGGACTATAAAATAGTATGTTCCCTTTTATTACTTTATTCCCAACTACTAATGTATATTTCACTTGAAGTTGTGGTTGGAGCATAATCTCTTCATATTCTAATAGGCTAGTAGAGCATGGGGTTTTCTAGTTCTTTTCTAGTTAGGCCATATCACCCATATTTCCAAGAAGTAATTAGGATTTAAAGTGAGTCTTCTGCAGATATTTGATTTTGTTTCAATAAAAATGTTTCTATTTTGTATTAGAAATAACAAGAAAGCCTTCTTTCAATATGTAAAAAACAAGAAAAACGTCCAGGAAATGATTGACCGATAATGGGAGAAAATCAGAGGTGAAATTCAGCAGGTTCTAGCAGGTTCACTAGAACCGGTAGTAAATTTTCTAAGCAGTTCAGAGAACTGGTTGTTAGAAAAAATCTCCTTTTGTTTTTTTCCATTTTACAGGGTTAATCCTGTAAGGAAGGCAGGAAAAAACATTCTGCTGTTGTTTCTAGCCTAATCTTTATTGCCCTGGTTACAGAAACTGCCCATCCAGTCACATGATCCCCCCAGCCACGGCCACCAAGCCACACCCACAGAACCAGTAGTAAAAATATTCCAATTCTATCACTAGAGAAAATGCCAAAAATGTGATGAATAGCAGGAAGAAAACAAAACTGTTTAACTAGTTTTTTGCATCTGTCTTTACAAAAAGGAAAGAACAGTCTAACCTATCACAAAAAAATGCAGATTAGGAATTCAAATCAAAATTAGTAAGGAAATGGTAAGAGAACCTTTTATTCTAGTTGAGCTCAGATCACCAGGACCAGATGGATTACATCCACGATTCTGACAAAACTGGCAGATGGGATTTCAGAACCACTGAACCACATCTTTCAAAAATCCTGGAGCACTGGGGAACTACCAGATGACTAGAAAAGGGCTGATGTAGTTCTCATGAAACTATAGACTTATCAGCCTGCTATCAATACCTGGGAGGATTCCGGAAAAGATAATCAAAGCAATGAAAGTAATGAATCTGCAAATACCTAGAGGCAAACAAATTCATAATCAGAAACCAACATGGATTTGTAAAAAACAGACCATGCCAGACTAATCTTTTTGCATTCTTTGACCAAGTGACAAAATTAGTGAACGAGCAAAATGCTGTGGACATAATTTACCTAGACTTCAGTAAGGCATTTGATAAAGTAGGCCTCTACTTGATAAGATAGAAAAATGTGGGTTAGATAGCATCACAAGTAGATGGATTTGTAACTAGCTGACCAATCACACTCAATGTGTAGTTCTTAATGGAACTGCATCTACATGTAGGGAAGTATGCAACGGGGTACTCAAGGCTCTTTCTTAGTCCAGTACTTTTCAGTATCTTCACAAATTATTTAAATAAGGGGATAGAAAATGGAACTTGTCAAATTTTAGATGATACCAAGCTGGCAAAACACTCCAAGAATCTGGACAGACTTGAAAACTGGACCCTATCTAACAAAATAAAATTAAATGGTAAGAAAAGTAAGGTTCCTCATTTAGGCAAGAAAAATCAAGTTCACTGTATATGTGGAACCTGGTTTAATAGTAGTAACTAAGAGAGAGATCTTAGAATTCTAATGGACGATCACCTATATATAAGCCAACAGTATGCTGCAGCTGCCAAAAAAGCCAATGTAGTCCTAGGCTTCATTAACAGAGGGATAGAATCCAGATAACATGAAGTGCTAGTACCACTTTATAATGCTTTGATAAGATCACACTTGGAATATTGCATCCAGTTTTGGTCGCCATAATATAAAAAAGATGTTGAGATTCTAAAAAGAGTGCAAAGGAAAGCAACAAAGATGACTAGGGGACTGGAGGCTAAAACATATGAAGAATGGTTGCAGAAATTGGATGTGTCTAGTTTAATGAAAAAGATATTGAAACACTGTTATTATGTCACACGTAGGCCTCTACATGTGACATGATAACAATTTTCCAATATCTAAGGAGCTGCCATAAAAAAGAGGGGATTAACCAAAGCACCTGAAGGCAGGACAAGAAGCAATGGATTGAAACTAATCAAGGAGAGAACCAATCTAGAACTAAAGAGAAAATTCCTGACAGAATAATTAATCAGTAGAATAACTTATCTCCAGAAGTTGTGGATTCTCCAGCATGGGAGGTTTTAAAGAAGAGATTGGACAACCATTTATCTGAAATGGTACACGACTTCCTGCTTGAGCAGGGGATTTAGAAAACTTCCAAGGTCCCTTCCAACTCTGTTATTTTGTTATTCGAAGGTCTGAGAGTAAAGGACTTGATTTTATTTCTATAATAGAAATGTATAAAATTGTGATTGGATTTTGAAGCACTGAGTCAGTCTGTTAGATTTCACTTGTATTTGAATGTACTTGGGCTTGAGAAATAGTGTTCCCACAGTGACAAGCTATACTTGAGCCTCACTTAATTTTCACTTATTATTTGTGTTTGCCTTTGAGCTTAGAAGCATAAAATAAAAACCAAAACACAATAATCATGCTGTGCTAGTGAGCTCCCCTTTGGTTTTACAAAGTGTTTTCTGGGTATGTCTTGCAACAAAGGCAATCAGTGCATTAACCCCAATTGCCAATATCTTTTCATGTTGAATCAGGCACAGATATAAAAAAAATTTCATGCATAATATAAAATAACCCTTTATCCTGGTTTTTTTCATTTCTGAAATTTTATGAAATGCAAAATTACTTGCATGATGCAAATACTATCTTCAATTCTAATATGAAACACCAGAGCAAGAACTGAAAATAGGTAATTTAGCATGTAATCATATATGTGGCTTTCCTAGGAGTAAAGGAGGTTTAGCCATTAATAGACAGGTACAGAATTACAGTAGGGAGAGTTCTGCCTTCTCTAACCTAAAGCCCTCAAGACATGTCAAACTACAATTCACATCATTGCCTTGCTGCCAAGGAAAAGAGATAGGAGCTGTAGTCCTCCCTAATTTTGGAAAGTTTATAGTATAGATTGCTTTGAAGTAAAGCCCATCGATCTGGCGATACCCTTGCTTGCACAGCACTAAATCTGTGCCTCGATGGCCTCTTTCTCATTAAATTCTTTGCTGATCCTCTTCATGAGATTAAGTTTAATCTGCCTTTTTTTTTTGCTCAGAAATGGTAAATGTCAATATACAGTGTATCTTAGGGTAAGCAGTTGAAAAGTTGATCACATAATTTTAAACAAATGGGTTCTACATAAATTCCTAGGAGAGAGAGGATTTCCCAAAAGATAATTTTTACTATTGAATGTTTTAAATCCTTGCTAATCTATTCCACTTATTTTTAAGAGACTATTTTTTTTCTGCCATTGTCCAGTTCTGCACGTATTAAATTGCTACTCAAATGCCAAACCTAGTTACTATATAGTGAAAAGAAAAGGGCACATTTTGATTTGCTGCATGTTTAACTTTATAAATATTTTTCTGCAAGGAAAGTTCAACATTTACCAGAATACCACAATGTGTTTTTGCAATGCTGCAAAAGGGTACAAGGTTACAAGGATACATGGTGCCCCAAGGCCACATTGACTGATAGAATCATCTCAAAAAATGTGAGGATTTGCATTGTTGGAAGAATTTGAAAGGAGGAGCATCATGACTCTTCCCATTAGCCTGTTCAGTATTAGCTTAAAGCCAGACCTTCACTTCTGGTTATGTACTCAACATTGCCAAGAACAGAGGGGATGTTTTTTTATTATTAATGGTGTCCAGTTTGTGATATTCCCTCCTTTTTCCAGATGCCTAAATTATAGTATTTCTAGTGGCAGTTGTCAATCTACTTTTCCTGGCATTTAAGGAAATGATTTTTGAATTATTAAATAATGTTTGCTCTTACACATCTGCTATATTTATATTATCTGGTTTCAAAAGCCAAGCAGGGACAGGAGACTGTGGAATTTCAGAAGATTAGAAAGTGGGGGGAAAGCTGCACAGATAGCAATGTACTTCTGTATTGATGCCAAGAAAACTGAATGAAAATGAAGGTCCCTTCTTTATTTTTAAACTGTTGTTGTTGTTATTGTTTCTGTTGGACATGTGTGTGCTCACATTGTTAATTGTTTTAGATTGGTTGACTTATTGTGTATATGTTTAAAATAACTGGGCAGTTTCACAATTCAGTTACATTGTTTTTTTTAGTTGTTAGTCACTCAAAATCATTTGGTGGTTAGGCAGCCTATAATTAAAGGAGAATATTTGTAGCTCAGGGTTGAAATGAGGGGTCTTTGGTGCTCTCTGAGCTTGGTTGCTTTTTTGCAAACATTTCATAAACTAAATTAAATTTAATTAAAAATATTATGTTTTAAAGAGTAGTACTCTATGTTTGGAATTACCAGCCTTATATGGATTTGTGTTGATTGGGGATATTGTTTCTTCTTTGGATGACATATTATTGTGTAGCATAAATATAGGTGCTGTTGCCTGCTTGACTGAATGAGTGATAAGGATGTACTCAGAACTATTTGTCCCTTCTTTGACTTTTGGTTTTTGAATGATTCATAAATGGAGTTTATTATGTATACATACCTTGTCAGAGTGCCAAACTTCTAAGAAACTTCTTGCATTTCTAGACCTTACTTGATCTAAAACGTCTACACTTTTCCAGTGGAAAATGGGCTTGACCTGGTCTATGTGCTGTGAAATTAACAAATGTTCATCATAACCTCCTTGCTGCCAATTGATGAACCAATACAGTTGGTTGAGTATTGCAGTGAAAACTGAAATAATAATCAGCTAGTTCCACCTCCTGGGCATTTATTAGAACTGACTAGCTGGAGCATGGATCTCTCAAATTACAATACCACAATTTATCTGGAAAACATTCAAACTGATATTCTCCAATTGTTCTTGTTTTTCAAGATTTCAAGTAAAAGTGCTGTTACTGCTGAGGGTTTTTTAAATAAAAAACAGTCAATAGTATTGGCTTTTGCAATGTAACATCCCTTCAATTTCTTTAGGTAGGGACTTCTTACTAAATAAATCATATGTGGAACAAGCAAGAGAATCCTGCATGCACTCTGTGCTCATTAGTGTGGCCAACCCTAGACTTTAGAACCTCAAAGAGCCTGTTTTTAAAATAGTTATCTTTCATTTACCCATCTTCATTTATTTTTATAAATTACTCAAGGCAGCAAATTATAACTAGAATTGGAGGCAAAGATATTATGTTCCTTTTTTTCTGCCATACACCTACTTTTTATATGCTTCTACATTCTTGTATTAAAATAAATTACAAATGAATACTAAAAAAACCCCACCTGGTTGTCCTGACTAAAAAGAAGAAATAGTCTTTGCCTTGTTAATTCCTAGCAATATTAACGAATACAGGAAGAAATGGAAGATTTCACTTGTATTTGGATGCATTTGAGTCTGAAATTATAATGCTGCCACAGTGGCAATCAATACTTGAGCCTCACTTAGTTCTCACTCGTTATTTATATTTCTCTTTGAGTTTAGAGTCACAGAATAAAAGCAAATAAAAGCCATGCATTACCAGGTGCCTTACCAACACCATCAATGACACCTGGAAGTACACTGGCAGTCATCACGGTTCATAGAGCAAAGGTGTAGGGTGCAATGCTCAAGGAGTGCACATAACTGCATGCGCAGCCACAATTTGTGCCAGCTACATTTTCTGAATGCTCTTCAAGCTCAGCCCCATGTACAGTGCATTACAGTAATCAATTTGGGAGATATCCAGGGCATGTGTGACAGAGAGCAATGCTTCCTGGTCCAGGAAAGTGTGTAACTGGTACACATCACACAGCTGTGCAAAATCCAGGTGGACCCCCAGATTGCTCACAATGTCTGTTTGGGGCAATGCTACTTCATTCAGAATAAGAGATGTTAAATCCCTGCAACCAGAAGACTCCAAAACCCAAAACCACTCAGTTTTGCCAAGGTTGAATTGAGCCTTTTTTCCCTCATTTAAACCCCCACAGCCTCCAGAAATGAAGACTGAACATCAACAATATTGCTTCATTTTCCAAGAGCACAGCTATAAACCATACTGATGTTGCTGTTGTTAGTTGCGAAGTCATGTCTGACCCATTGTGATCCCATGGACCACATTCCTCCAGGCTTTCCTGTCCTCTACCATCCCCTGGAGTCCACTTAAGCTCACACTGACTGCTTCAGTGATACTTCACCTGATGATACCTCACCCCATAAAAATGGATGGTCATCCAACGGCTTCATATAGATTAGACAGGAACAGAGAGAACTCACAGAGCAGGAGTTGAGGACTCTAACTTCTTAACAATACCATCTTTGGAAGAAAGAGGAGAGTAAGCATAATACAATGCTACCCACCCCTCCCAATTTCTCTCCACCAATACAGAAAAATACCATGGTTGATGGCATCAAAAGTAATTGAGAGGTTAAAAAGATCCAGAATGGATGTACTATCCCCATCTTGCTCATACCAGACATCATTTATATGTGCAACCAATGCTATTTCAGTCCTGGTCCAGGTCTGAAATTGACAGAAAGAGGCCTAAATAATTTATTTCATCAAGCATTCTGAAGCTGCTGAGTGACCATCTTCTCAACAACCTTTCCTAAAAAGGGAAGCTTAGACATGGAACAAAAGTATCCAGTATACCAGCAATTGAATATAGAAATGGATTCTTGAGAAGGCAGTGAACAAAGCTCCTTGAGGGACAAGGGGATAATTCTCTCTCTCCCAAGGAGTTCATAAATGTTGGAATCCAGCCACACATCACTTTGTGGAAAGCTTTCATCATCAAGGAGACACACAGATCTAATAGGTGGGTAACTGAATTCATAGTTGTGAGGACCCTGTCCACTTTATGAGGCCCAACAGGAACAAACTCTTCCCAGATAACATGGCCAAGTATTTCTATGAGACCTGAACCAAGACTTGAGTTCAACTAGGTGGAGATTTGAATGACTTGGTCTAATGCAGGGGTGGGCAAACTTTTTGACTTGTAGGCCACAATGGTTTCTAAAATTTGACAGAGGGGCTGGGCCAGAATAGGATGCAATGCAATGGTGCCATTTCATGAACCCAAAGTAAGAACTGATTTAATCCAGATTTTAATAATTTAGGAAA
>JANHFJ010005688.1:55045-65327 GCA_032468195.1 Cerberus rynchops
ATAAATAAATAAATAAATAAATAAATAAATAAATAAATAAATAAATAAATAAATAAATAAATAAATAAATAAATGACGTTCTCATATTTAAATATCCATTTTAACTTCTTGGAGAAATTAAACTACTGCTTTTCAAACATACTCTTCTGTGCATGAAAGAATGTGAAAGAATAATGTATACATGGAGATGATGCAGGGAATCTCCAAGATGCCCTCAAACAAGATATGGCTATAATAGGACTGTCTCATAGTGGAAATTTTGTTTCAGTGCGATTTGACTGAAACCTAGTAAGACCCAATAGCTCTGAGTTTTTGATCCATCTCTTTTCCACAGATCCTATGCATAGTTTAGAAATCCTCCTGGACTAATGTCTCCAGCTCCTGGAGCTAGGAGGGTCTTTGCGTATCTTTGCATTGTGCACCAGTTGCTTGTACCCATTACTGGACCAGGAAACTCTGCTGATGTCACTCATTCTTTGATAACTTCCTGCTTCGATTACTTCAATGCGTTCCAAATGGGTCAGCCTTTGAAGACAATTCAGAAACTTTTAGCTGATGGAAATTATGTTGGTCTGAGCAGTTGTTGGTGTGGTTGCTCAGCACTTATGCCACCTCTGCTCTGCAAGCTGCATTAGCTACCAGTATGCAATCTAGGTGCAATTCAAGGTCTTGGTAATTAATTTAAAGCCTTTCATGACAAACTGGATTGACTATAGAACTGTTTCTCCCCAGTGAAATACTATCTGTCCAGTGAAATCTGGCAGGAGAGACATGCTTTGGGTGCAGTTCACAAGAGTACCACCCCCTTAGAAAGAGACCCTGGAGTCAAAGCCCATACATCTGGACAATGACCAATTGAGAAAGCTGATGTGCAGTCATCCATAATAGCTGGTGATAGCTCTGTCTGCGTGCATTGTTTAATTGTCTTTTAACAGTGTTAATTTCAGTGGCCCACAATGCTGATAAAAGGTGTAAATGTCATCCTTGGCAAAAGGATGGTTCAAACTTTAAATAAAGCTGTAGGAAAATGAACAAGGAGTACATTTTGCATTTTTCTCATCACAAATTTTTACTGATTTTACTTTATTTGCCAGAGTAAAAAGCCAAATAAATAGATTCCACAAATATTATTCTTCCATGTTAGATAACATAGTCCACCAAGGAAGAAAAGTTTCTTGGAAAAAAATCAATGTAGGAAGTTTCATTTTTACTAATATATTTATTGTTTGCTCCAATTTTCCTTTAAAGTAGAGAACTACTAACCAAAGATGGGAAACTTTTCAGGAATAATCTTAGGCTACACATGTATTACTTTTTGGTGACATTAGGTGGCAATGAATAGGGATTTTACCTCATATAAGTAGGCAGTAATTTTCAATTAAAAAATTGAATAAAATTTGAGATTGTGATCATTTTATTTTGGTTGTTTTTTGTGTGTTCCCAAGTCTATTACAGGCTTATGCAACCTTTACCCTGGTTTACTAATCAAACTGATGGAAAACGTTGTCTATTATATCAGCACTTTTTATGAATTTGGTATGGGGGGGCAGAGGAGCCCCAAAACATCAAGATGGTGACTATGATCACCTAAATGAAATGCCACTTCTTTCTACCTGCATTGTGTGAATGAGCCATCTAAAAAGGGTTAGGTTTTTAATCATTGCTGCAATAATTTGACTTTTTTGGTCCTGTAGATGCTCCTGCTTTGAAGACTCTACAAGATCCAAAAAATAGCTGGGGGGGGGGTAAGGACTACAAATTACCTGTCCTCCCCCCCACACATATATTTTTCATATTTCAAACATATTTTCTATTTTCTGAGTAGACAAGTTGTTTGATTATAATGGTGGAGAAGTTATGAGTGTACTTTGTCTTCTTTCTGGACACATTTGTGAGGAAATTCTTTGATATGCCATATGAGTAGTTTAAAACTTTAATGCCATGGGTGTACTTTGAACGAAGATCACTGAATTCTGGTTTTTGACATGATTGGTGATAGGCTTCTTACCACCAAGAACATCTCCTTCTGATTTATGTTCTTTGGCGTTCTTGTCCAGAAGTTCTGAGGAATGAATTAGAAGAGGCGGATTATATTGTAAAGGGCAGAGATGAGAGAGAAAGAGACAAAGTGAGAGAGAGAGAGAGAGAGAGAGAGAGAGAGAGAGAGAGAGAGAGAGAGAGAATATAATACATAACTGGATCTAGAACCTTAATTAGGTTCAGTAGAAGAGTAAAGGGTATGCCTATATTGCAGAGATGGTTTCCAAGGTTTAGTTAAAACATTAATTGCTAATCTATTATTATTGTAATTCATCCATCTAAACATCTAATCCTGCCACCCGTTAAAGCTCTTTAACTCTCTCTAGGTAGTCTTTGTACCATGCAATTATTTTAATGATTTATATAAGGTGCACCCAGGCAAGGACTGACATTGTGCTTAGGCTTGCCTTATGTTTCTTCTTCTATTACAGGTAGGAATATAAAATGTTGTAAAGATCCATGCTTAAAAAGACAGCCACTGTGTGTCAGTTCCAATAAAGCTTACTAATGTCACCATGATAAATAACAGGCAGCCAGTTTAACTTAAATAGACAATATTCATGCTACATTAACTTTAAAGTCTTCATAATTGTAGGGAAATTACAGTTGAAGCAACGGCCTTAATGGGCATTTTCTCATGAAACACCAGACTGCTGTGAAATAAAATGGTTCATTTACCATTACTACCACATACATTTCCTGTTAAATAGTCTAGTGGGATATGTACTGTAGTAGGAAAGCTTGTAGGATCCAATCTGCTTTGTACTCTTGGTAAATTAAAATTGCAACACTTTGTCGCTTTTAATTTAAGCAGTCCCTTCTATGATGGTGACTCCATAGTCACAGTATTTCTGATGCCATCACTAAATCTCAGACAGAGGTATTAATCAGAGAAAAAAGTCATGATAGAAATTTGTCCCAAAGATGCTTTCCAAAAGGCAGCTGAAGTTTCTTGGGGTTTTTTTTCCCTTGAAAATGTTTCACTTCACATCCAAGAAGCTTAATCAGTTTGTCTTGAATAAGAAGCAAAACATTTTCAAGGAAAAAAAGAAGATCCAGTTGCCTTTTGAAAAGCATCTTTGGAACAACCATAACTTGGATGAATGAGAATCTCTATGATATAAGCCTGTATTTGGGCTGCAGAAATCTGAATTATTCACTACCTCACACTAACAGTTAAAGGTCTTTTACTTTCCTGTTATAACCTTTCTGTAATCTCAATTCTTCCTGTTATTTTCTTCAAGTCTTGAAGAAAATAACAGCTGTAATTTTGACTTATTCACCTCAGATATTTGTTCATTTTCCAACCTGCAGCATTGCAAGACATATTTTGTAGGAAAAAAAATGAATATTTCAATAGCTGACTGCTACACCTTAAACCATAATGCTTAAGAAAGTATTTCCCTAACCTATCGGTCTGACCACTCTTGAAAAAGAACAATGGTTTGATGTAGGTGATAACCTCTTTCTTTTTCCCAAAAAATTGCCCATGATCAGGAAGACCAACAACAGAACTGATGGTTCTCTCCATGGCTTCTGCTCCTAGCAACCTGGGCTTTGTAATTACCCAAGCTGCTTAAATCAAATGAGCAGGTGCACAGATTTGCATAATTTCAGTTGCAGAATTTGCCTTTGGAACAAAAATTGGAGTTTTCCTAGTACAGTCTGTTGCAGTGTTGCAGGCATCAAATGACTGAGTTATTTGAAGAAACCGGGAAGTGTACACTTGTACTTTTTAATTTGTTAGCCTCTTGAATATATGCTTCAAGAGAACAAGCAACCAACACTAAAGAAAATACTCAAAGGAAGATTTACTGTATACGGTATATGAATGTGTGTGCATGTTAGGGTGAAACTGAACAAGCATGGGTGTCAGAGCCTATGGTTGAAAATATAATTTTTAAAACATTAAAATTAGTTTCCAGATATTTGCATCACCTTTTAATAGCTTTTTCCCCATTATGTATGTACTTTTGATGAATACTGTTCTGATCTCCATATATATTGAACCTTCAGCTCCTACAAGGTTTCTGAGCACTTACCAGCACTCCATGTCAAAAATGACAAGCAAATTCCTCTCTACCATTCCAGGAAGTTCTGATTTAGGACTCCAGTTAAAGTTTCAGTAGTCAAAAAATGTGCGTCAAATGCAAATGCCAAATATACAAAGATCAGACTTGCTAGCACACCAAACAACCCACACATAAGAACACAGTGCTGTACTTCTTCATAGCCAGAAAAATGAGTCACCGAATACCCATGAACCTTTAGGTAGCTAAGATATTATGAACAAGATAGCATAGAGATTTATCCCAATAAAGGATCTAAAAATTGGTATTAAAAAGGATCCCAATAATTTTCATATGGTTCCCTTTCTATTACATCATGTCAACTAAGATTAAATGCCTGTCTGTCCCAATGCATGGAAAGGGTAACTTGTACTTGATATCTAAAGAAATCAATTATCTGCTCTTGATGCCTTTCCATAGAATGTTTATAAAATTCAAAATAAAAAAAAAAACATTTTGAGATGAATATTTTAAAAGAAGGCAAATGCTAATGGATCGTGACTGATAATGGCAGAAATACTTGGGAAAATTAAACGAAGAACTAGGAAACAAGGAAATATTTTATTGTACATATGGGCTGAAAACATGCTAATCAGCCTCACCTTGTTGCAATCTCTTGTGTGGTGTGATTTACATGTGAAATATGTAGGTGCCAAACAGTACATTTTTGTCATCTTTCCTGCATGTTTATCATATTCTAATCAGCCAGATGGGGATCAATTGACTGCACAACTTTGTCCTATATAATTACAACTGGACAGATGATTCTCAAGCATTGGGGAGACTCTTAAAAACCTTAACTGTAAGCTTATACATTTCACAGAACCTCAGATATATTAAATGGAAAGTACAATGGGGAGATCAACTAAAGATAAAGATAGTATGATAATTCTTGTTTTTGAAAGCTTGTTGGCAGTGGCCAAAGATTGCTTTCTTGGTTCCCCCTGTAGACTAAACTGATTTTCATGTTCAGATACTGTTATTAACCATTACCGGAATTTAGGATTTGGTTAGCAGTAGTTGCATTTAAAGAATGGATTATTGTGCACGATTTCTAGCAAATATCAGTCCAGTTGGAGGAATAAAATGTTGGATTGGGAAGATGCCAATTCTCTCTCACAAAGACTGCTGCTATGAAGGCAACATGAGGGGAGATACTATCTATGGCACGTGAAAACTGAAAAGCAAAGGAAGGATATAAGTGCAATGTCATGAAATACATACATACACACATATTTCCATATATCTGCATCTGCCAGAATAACAGGATGCTGAATGTTCTTGCAATCAAAAGGGGCAATAGCAGAGGTGGGCTGCTGCCGGTTCACCTGTACTGTTTGTTCCAACCACAGGCTGGCCCCGCCGACCCACCCTTATCCTATATATCTCACTCTGGCTCGCTCGCCCTGCCCGAACAGCCCAGCTGATTTCCATGCCTTGCGCTTTCTCTTATTTTCGGCTCTGCAGTAGGCGAACCAGTTGTTAAATTATGTGAAGCCCTCCATTGGGCGATAGCTACCCTGCTTCTTTTGGGCATATATATGGCATTGCATTGCATGGAGAAAAGGAGCACAGTTTACATCATGCTGAAGTCGTTGGTGTTAGTCTGACTCCTTTTGCTTCTTTCTGAAAAAGTCACTCTTAGTAACATTGTTTTGCCACTTATAGACCTAGAAACATTATTTTTAAGAGTGTATTTCTGTAAAAGTCATTGCTGTATTCTGCAGTGCAATCTCCCATTCAAATGAATACTGTACATACATAACCCATATTAAGCCCCTATAGTTACATCACCTTTATGAATATTTCAGCTTCCAGTATTATTCTTTGCCTTTTAAATAACAGGTGAAAGCATAATTCTTAGACAGGGATAGTTTAACCCAGAGGTGTCAAACTGGCAGCCCACGGGCCGGATGTGTCATACACAGGCCAACACCCACCCTGATGTTGCAAAGGCAAAAAACATCACGATATGCCACATGACGCGATCAAGTTTGACACCCGTGGTTTAACCAGAGAACGGTTAAGGCAGTGTTTCTCAAACTCAGCAATTTTAAGAGGAATGGATTTCAGTTCCTAGGATTCCCTAACCAGCTTGCTGACTGGGGAATTCTGACTTGAAGTTCATACATCTTAGTTGTCAAGATTAAGAAACACAGAATTAGGATAATCATCTGGAACCTAATTCCAAGATATTTTACTCAATGATTTAATGGACAACAGATTGCAAAATTGTCTGCTTGTAACTGTTTTTTTGAAAATTATATACCATTTCACAGTGCTTTACAACCCTAAGCGGTTTAGTATCGGCATATTGCCCCCAACAATCTGGGCCCTCATTTTACCGACTTCGGAAAGGCCCAAAACAATTGCAGAGTCAATGTGAGAAAAAGTCCTGTTTGATACAATCTGCCTTCATCAATTGAGTCAAAGGCTCTTTTGATTATGCAATCATTTAGAAATATTTAGCATTAACTGGGAAAGGGTGCCTTTTCTGTTTCTGCATTCTTCTGCAGAAACCTTCTCTGAAAAAAGCACACACCAATTTTATTACAAGTTAAGAACATAAAACACTTGTTGCCACTTGACACTTCATTATTGCAAGTCTTATACTGGCCTGTGGATAGGTGAAGTTAGGCGGTTCCTAAATATATTTTATTTTATAGTTCATTCAAAGGCATTATAATTTTCCATGTTTCCAAATCTAGAAAGCAGGATTTTAAACAAAAGCATATTAGAGCAGGGACAAATTTTCCCGCCCTATGACCCTTGTCTTTACTATTTTGAAAATTTTAAATACCTATCTTCCATTTATAGGTATTTGCTGCCTGCAATCACTATTCTTCAATCTGTACAGGCTTTTGAGGGAGATTTAAGAGCTGAAAATTCAGTGTTGTAAGTCACACAAGGAACAGCAACAATGGCAATAGAGAGAAGAAAAGCTAGTCAATTCACCCCAAGTTCTCCTCTTTCTTTGCAGATGTCTGATGAGACCTTCTTTCTTTGAAACAGGAGCTATTGACATTGAAATAATGTCTTATTAAAAACATGTTTCCACACCAGCGAGTATCTGGAATGTGTTATAAAGTAAAGTGCTTGTGAATAATCACTGAAATACATCAATACAAATATTCAGTCTTCACAAAAATCTATATAACTTGTTATTTCTTTTAAACCTGTTAATTAATTTTGTCTATCATACAGAACTATCAGAAATATGTTTGATAGCTGATCCTCTTCCAGGTACTGGGGCTTTTGTGCCAACCTAGAAGCAGTTTTTTCTCAAACGTATCAGACTTAATCCATGCTTTGTCTATGAATTTTCCAATGATTATTAAACCATGAATCTGGTAAAAATGCTCAATTATGTATATTCTGTGCTACTGCACCGGACAAGTTCTTAACAGGCAATGATTGATGAAATCTGAGAAGATGAAAAGCCAGGGAAAGACAACATTTTAGGGCCAATAGATAGATGTAGAATTTTGAGAAAAAGACATAATAGTTTACTAGCCATACGAGCAGCCAATGATGGACATGACTAGCAATATTGATAGCATTAATTGCTACTCCTGTAAGAAAACCATGCAGCTATTTTCTTCTCTATGCTACTTGCAAAACAGTTTTAGCAAACTACTGTAAATCAATCAATGCAAATTCACATAATTTGTTCAAGTTGTATAATTGAAACACTTCTCTTTCAATGGGAACTATCTTGAAATAAAATCTGGACTTTCCAATTTAGCATTATTCCCCAAAACACATGGTGCTTAAAAAACAATCTTAACATGATTGTCGTATTTTAATTTGTACTTCTTGGTTAATATTCTAAATCACTTGCTATTCAATACCCCCCTCCAAACTCTAGTTTTATAATTTCCTTTTATTGCCCTTTCTTTTACTTTCATTCTACCCAACATCTTCAATGTTTATTACTGTAATGGCACAATGTTGAACTGTGCATCACAGTGATAAATTGCTAGGGAGACAAAAGCATCTGGATTAAGCTTGGATGCTGCTCCTCAATGGTCAAGGGGCAAGATGGCTTTGGCCAAGTTCAATCAACGGAAATTTAATACTTTTGTGAATAACAGGGAGAATATAATCCATGGGGATAATTTTATATGCTTAAATTGAATAAAGATTAAAGGGCATTAATTTTAAGAGCAAAAAAAATGTAAAAAGCTACAGATACAATTTTGACTGAAACTTTTATTCACAATAATTAGCCTACAACACATACACACACACAAACAAATCATAAAACACACTAGATACTGTGAGAAATCTACCGTAAATATACAAAGACGTACTTTAACATTTCAGTTGTCCAGGAAGTTAAGTAAAAAATTTAAAACTAAACATTAGCTAATACCTTCCTTTTAAATAAATACTTCCTGGAACATATCCCCCAAATAGGCAGAATGTTAAAAAAAGGAGAACAAAAGGCTCATGACTTCTGTATGCATCAAGATGTTATAATGTTGCAATTAAAATTGATTGAAAGTTGCTCATGACTTCTGTATGCATCAAGATGTTATAATGTTACAATTAAAATTGATATTGGATTGTATTTTTTTTAAGTTGGAAAAAATATTCAATAAGTTTAGAAGAGTTAGTTAAAAGTACCTAAAGACATGAGAATCAATTGGCACAATCTATTCTGAAGACGACTTATAATTTTATATGCAGGGAGTTTTCTCTAACATCTTCTCCAATGACTTGATCTGTAGAAATTTTGGACTAAAACTCCCATGATCTAAGACAAAATTTAATGTGGGGAATGATAGTCCATTACATATGGAAATTTTAAGTTTGGAAAACATTCATGGTATGGAATGTAAAAGAAAACACATTCTGTAATTTGCACAGCACATTGAGAGAAAACGATACAAAATCCCATCCAGACAACCAAAGATATTGAACAGTATTGCACAAAGCAATCCTTAAGTCTGGTGAGGGTATCAATTACATGATAAACTAGAGGCCAGATATGGGTATTAAAAGCATTTGCAAATGTAATTTCTAAAGTCACCACATACGGGGAAAGTAGCAGAGGAATTGTTAGTTTCACTCTTTTTGCTAAGAAATCAAAATTGTACAAAGGTTTATTTTCACTTTAGAATTACTCTTCATGCTTCTTTTGATCGGCCCACTTTTGTGCCTACTGATGCATTTTCCTTCAAATTACTTTTGAGAAGTTTTCTTAGCTCATCATTACGTTTCCAGGTTCTTGTTCTGATTCCTAGGGAACAAAGAATAAATCATGTTAAAAGAGAGGGAAGAAAACAAAACAAAACACCAGAAACCACATTAATAAAACAAAAACTCAAATGTTATTAATTTCCTGAATGTTAAAACATCTTTATATAGCCTGATGCTCTCCAGCTGTGCTGGAGGACAGCTAACTGGTTGGCTGGAGACAATGCAGTTTTAGTTGGATACATATGGAGGGCATTAGATTACTGAAAGCTATAATTTTTAAATTGTCAAATAGGACAGAAGCATGGCAAACGTGAATTTCACAAAGTAATTATGGGAAAGAGATGTCCAGAAGAGCAGACAATCTATTAAATACAAATTGAATGTTATAAAACACTTGCAGGGTATTCAAAATGCATAAAAAATATGAACAGTGTTCAGAGTCATATAAAAAGTTATAAATTATGTACAAGTAATCCTTGGCTTACGAATACAACTGAGCCCAAGATTTCTGTTGCAACTCAAGACAGTTGTTAAGTGAGTTTTTCCTCACTTTATGACCTTCCTTGTCAAGTTGTTCAGGGAATCACTGCAGTTGTTAAGTTAGTCATATGGTTACTAAAGTGATTCTGGTTTCCTCACTGACTTTGCTTGTCAGGAGGTTGCAAAAGGTGATCACATGACCTGGAGCGGCCACTGTCATAAATACATGCCAGTTCCCAAGTGTCCAAATTTTGATCATGTGATTATGAGGATGCTGCAATATTTGTAAGTGTGAAAAACAGCCATAAATCACTTCTTTTAAGTTGTAACTCTATGTTCTTCTACACATTGGAGCTGAGATGGTTGATACCTAGAGGATGCCTGTGTTCAGTTGTGCTTCTGTTTACTATACTTCAAAATGTTACTTTATACTAGGAATCTCACCATTTAGATGAGTTTCACCAGTGAAAGCTTTTTAAAACTATTTG
>JANHFJ010005689.1:6756-16945 GCA_032468195.1 Cerberus rynchops
AAGTTCGTTCCAAAGGGTGGGTGCTGCCACAGAGAAGGCCCGAACCCTCGGGGTGGTCAGACGACAACGTCCAGACGGTAATGGTATGTGGGAAAGACTTCTGGTACTCAGAGGTGACATTGTGTGGATTATGAAACTTTTTTTCTGATGTCAAAATATTTCAAACTCAGAACATCCATACTATTCTTCAAACAGTTCATTCTTAGTACACTGGAAGAGTTCCAGTGATTAAAAAGATCTGTTCCAACCTCCATTCTGAAATCAGAATAATTTATTTCAAGGCCAGATCACTGTGTTGCTTTCCAAATTATCGATGTCAAGGTTGGAACCCTTCTATTGTGAAACATGCCCTACCCTTTAAACATCATTGAATTTTGCTCTCTGCTCACAAAAGGTACAAAATATTTTCAATGCCCAAGAAAGAGCATCTCTAAAAATGTTTTGGTGATCTATACTGAATAGCCAGCCAAAACAGGAAAGAACTGTGTGGCTAGGACTTATTTCTGGAGTTAAGCAAGAAAAGGAAAAATGGAGTCCATTGAAAAGATCCTTATAGGCATCAAAACCTTAAGAAGTTATACATAGTCTAATAATTATAATTAGAATCCAACTGGAACTAGGGGAAGCAAACCAAATCAGATAAGCTTCAGGGTAGAAATCTGCTAAAATGTAATAATGTTAATTCTGTCTGGAGCATTGTTCAAGAGAGCTCTCAGGAGCAGAGAATTCCAATAGCTGGAGACCAACTTTGGAGCAAGTCCTATTAGAAATGATATAATTGCTATTTTTCCTTGGTTTCACTTCTTGCCCAGGAAAAAGTCTCAATTAAAAGCATTTATCATTGCAAGTTCAGGTTTTCTCAGTTTGGTCACCAGCTCAAAGAGACAGCAGGAGTGTGGAATATCTGGTAGGCAGGAAACAGGCAAAGGCGGAGCCTTCTTAGCAGTTCACAGAGTATATCTATGCAGATAGTTGCTTTAGTCTGGCAAGATTCTGTCTGTATAAACAACATAAAGAAACAACTCAGGAATAACTCCATGTGTCTGTAAGGTCCAGCCTCTCCTCCTTGTTCAAGAAAGTAAAAACTCTTGAAATGGTGATATTTCAAAAGGAACCTTTTATTGAATAGGAGTGATAGCAAGACAAAAGAAAGCAGGATCTGGCTTCCTGCCAAAGAACAAGTTAGGATAAAGGAAATAGGAACCCCTCCCTTCAGCATGATGTGGATTCAGCCAATCTGCAGGTGTGAAGGGGCGTTGGTCCTACCTGATATACTCCTTCTCTTCATTGGGAGAGGTGAGCCATTAAAGCGTGGGATTTCACTTCCTTCAGTGATTTATGACCGAGTGGCAATATAAAAAGGCTGGTACCACCCATCTTCCCCCATCTTTCACTCGGTCAGCGATCTGACTTGAGTGGCATCTCATCCTCTCTTGGTACAATGGACCACGTGCAAGAGAACAAAGGTAAGTAACAACAAGAGCAGTTCCCCTTATAGGATTGGATTCCTAGCCTCACATTCTGTGTTATCGACACCCGATTGATGATCAGAGAGGCAGTTGGAGGAAGGGGAACCCAAATACCACCTGGATACAGCATCATGCTCTTGCAGATACCGTCACACGTGCGGTTCCTGCAGCCAATGGAGAAGAGCATGGGGATCGCATAGGGGGTTGTTCCCTTGGGAATCCCAAAGCAGGATCTGACGAAAATCAGTGTGCCTTCAGCATGATGTGGATTCAGCCAATCTGCAGGTGTGAATGTACTGTATTTGGGTAATGGCAGTCCTGAGAATATGATAACTGTGCTCCATACAACCCACATGGCCCTCCCTAACTTCACATTTCCCAAAAGGTGAGAAAATCTCAGGGTGCCTTGGCTCCAGGATAAAGGTTATAAAGTGAAAAGTTACATAGTGTGAGGAAGAAAGCAATAAACCAAATAATGCAGTCAGGATCCCCCTTCTCTCCAGGAGAATGGCAGAATCACAGTAGGGATCTGACAGTGTCTTTCCTGGTTCTTGATCCTGACAGTAGCATTGGTAACCATTAGATAGAAAATCAATTTAATCATATTCTCCCTTTTTCCATTGTCATTCATTAGTGACAGTGGGTCTCTCTAAGACTGGCAAAGACCCAACATTTTAAGAATTTGTGCACAAGAGTGGATTTAGAGCTTTCATTTTGCTACCCCCACTTTCTCTGTTCTTTCTCTGGAAAATGCCTGAAATACCCGCCACCATCAACTAAGTCTTGCTGGCTGAGGAATTCTGGGAGTTGAAATCCACAAGTTTGAAAGTTGCCAAGTTTGGAGATTCCTGTTCTAGACAAACACAAACTTTCTAAAGTTGAAAATAGGTCATCCTTGGGGACTTCAATCAGATGTCAGTGATGATGGAACAATTGGACCTCCATTATGGTACTTAGACTTTGGAACTTTTTTGCCCAGAGTATAAAAAAGAAAGAAAAAAGCAAAATTCATCGTCTCTCAGTTTAACAAAAAGCCACTTTAGTTTCTTGAATCCATCTAATTATTGGAATATAGTTGCAAGCTAATATCTACATTGCCCTAAATGTTGTGATGCATATTTTAGCTCAACCCATTTGTACAAAAATGAGAAACGTGTTAGTGAGCTTATACAATATTTTATATTATGGCAAATAGCTCTTCCCCAAAATATTTTCTAGGACACAAAATACCTACATTAAAAGAAATTAACAGGAAAAAATGCTTGTAGATTTTTGTACTCAGCTCTCTCTCTCTCTTTTAAAATTCAAACTGGTGCTGAAACAATAGGGGGAAAAGAAAGGCTGAAGAAAAATGAGAAACTAAATTAAATTAAATTTGATTAAATATGCTTTGCCGAATAAGCCACAAACAGTTGAGTTCACACTGTGCGCTAAGCCAAAAGCATTTTATGGTTTAGGACAATGGCTGAAACAGGGGTACCTTGCTTTTCTTGGTAGCATCATAGGAGAAAGGATTAGAGAAAGTTGCCCCCCCTAAAAAAAACATGTTTCTTCAACCCAATATTTTCCATGAGACCAATTCAGTGCTTCAATTTAATCTCCCAATGTTGCTACCCTATGCACCAATACACTTTCAGACACTGTATTGGATTAATGCACTGCCTTATTGTCCAACCAGACTGGTCTCCATGCATTAGAGATCTTACAATTTCTGCCCCTTCTACATTCAAGCCATGTTGAATTCTCACTAAACAAGATTCCCTGAGATGCCAAGATCCAAATTATAAATTACTCATGGAATTACAGTGAAATCCAGATCTAGATACTCACCTTTCTGTAATTCTTCCTAACCACATGACCCCAAGATGCTACAATTGTCACAAATACATGCCTACTGCCAACTGCCCGAATTTTTATCAAGTCATCATGGAGATGCTGTGGCAGTTGTAAATGTGACGACCGGTTGTGAGTCATTTTTTTTACTGCCATTGTAGCTTGAACAGTCATTGAACAAATGTCCCAAAAGTGTTTTTTTCCAAAAAGCAACTAGAGTTCCTTGGTGTTTTTTTTTCCTTTGAAAACATTTCACTTCTCATCCAAGAAGCCTCTTCAATTTCTTGGTTCAATCAGAGCTGGATATTACAAAGAACTCAGGATAATTGCTTGAATCAGTGATGAAGTTTGTTTGACAGGAAGACTGCAAGTACAGAGACAGCAATCAAGGGTGGCTACTCAAAAAGGACCATTCTTTTGCTATACAGTTGGTCTTCGACTTACAACTATAATTGAGCCCAAACTTCCTATTGCTAAACAAGACATTTGTTAAGTGAGTTTTGGCCCACTTTATGACTTTTCTTGCCATAATTATTAAGTGAATCTGACTTCCCTAATGACTTTGTCAAAAGGTGATCTGAAAACCCCAAGACACTGCAACTGTCATAAATATGAGTCAGTTGCCAGATGTCTGAAATTTTAATCACATCACCACAGGGATGCTGCAAAGGTCATAACTGTGAAAAATGTTCACAAGTCACATTTTTCAGTGTTGTTGTAACTTCAGATGCCCACTAAATGGACTGTTATAAGTTGAGGACTACCTGTATTTTAAAATCAATTATTAT
Source organism: Cerberus rynchops (assembly GCA_032468195.1). Classification (NCBI taxonomy): domain Eukaryota; kingdom Metazoa; phylum Chordata; class Lepidosauria; order Squamata; family Homalopsidae; genus Cerberus; species Cerberus rynchops. The sequence goes on from JANHFJ010005689.1 coordinate 10,847, forward strand.
TACAAAGAGATCCTTGTATTGTTTTTAGAATGTATGCGAACTTTGCTTGCCTTCAAGGGATTAGTGGAAAGCACACTGGGTTCAGTATAGAGGAATTGTGGCTTAGTCCCCAATGAAGTTTTCCAATCTTTACCTTTTATGAGTGAAGATGATGATCTCAAAGTGCTGGTTGTATAAGGAAATTGATGACGGAAATGAAGAACCATTAATATCTACAGGGATTCTCTTATTTAGTTAAATTGCTGATAGTGGCCAATTTAACCTTTGTAAAGTTGTACTTTGAAAGCCCAGCTGCCTTTTGGGAAAAAAACACCTTTGGGACAGCCATGACCTGGATGATAGAGAATCTCCATAGACATTCTCTGAACAAATGGTTGTAAATCCAGGACTATCTGCAATGGATGAGAAATAATGACTCTGGCTAATCCCTGCTTACATTAATAATTAGCATCCCCTCCCAAAGTTTTGGAATAAATTTTATAGGGAAGCAAGTTTGGCATTTATTCTATTAATTTTTTGGAACCAAAGATGCTTCAATGGTGTATTTTTTATTCCCTTTCACATTGAAATCTGGTCTTCATTTAATTTTATTTCTGCTGATTTAGCTTCTCTGGTCCAGCAGCTGTTTACACTATATTGATTGTTCTTTCGCTGGATGTTGTTCTGGGTTTCAGACATGAGTTTTATATTCTTTTATGCATTAATTGTAAGCAGGGTCTCAAAACTTGTTTTGAGAAGAAGCGACCAAGCTCTTGAATAACTAAACAAAGGAACAGCAACACAATATCTGAACTTGGTGCAAGCCAAAGAGCCCAACTTAAACAGCATTAATAGTCATGGTTTGTTTGAAGAACTGTTTCTAAACCAGGGTAATTCTTCTTTTTCCATGTCTAGATAAAACTTTAAATTGCCACATTAAAACCACTTTCTTGGCTTTGACATTGGCCAAAAATAAGTCATTATTAGTACGTTTCTGATAGCCAACATGCCAGCAGATGGGCTGGGCTCTGTGTCTCTCCACATTCACACAGGGTGTTGTGATCTGCTAAAAACTTCCACTTGAACATATTGGTTTTATATTTAGGCACTCCAAATCTCAATCTATGCAGGATCCTCCAGGTAATATAAGGGAAGTCAGATCCTTTAACCATATCCTCCTTAATGTTATTCCTTCCTTGATGGTCTCCTTCCTCCATCTTTTAATTTGGCTTTATTCTCATGTACCCTCAATAATGTTTTTTTTTGTTTTGCCATAAAGCTGTTCCTAGATCTGAGTCAGCAGGTTTTGACTTATGTCTGTTTCCTTTAAGGGTCACAGAGATGGATCTAGGAAAACTTGCCATAGCCAACTAAACATGGCCATCTTACTACGGCCATCTCACCACGGGGCAACTCACCACAGACAATTCTACACAGGATAACTCAATGCAATAAGTGTTATCCACCACTGTTTCTCCAACATTATTTCCATTGACAAAAATGGAAAGAATGTTGAAGAAACAGTGGCTGATAACACTTATCATGTTGACTTATCCCACATGGAATTGTCCATGATGAATTGTCCTGCGGTGAATTGGCTGCAAGAAAATGGCCACAGTGAGTTGGCTGTAGCAAGTTAGCCATGGTGAATTGTCCCATTCCTCACAGAGAGATGAAACAGAGCTGTGGATGCCATGCATATTTCCTTATCCATAGTAAAACTGTCCAAAAAACAATTTCCTGTTCATTTTCTCTTCAAACAGCTTCCATTTTTCATGTTCTCCTTTTCCTGTTTGCCTTACAATTTCTCTTTTCTTTTTGGATCTATTTGATTACTCTGTGTTACCATTTAGTGCCATCCCTGTTTTCTGCTATTCTTCCCTTGGTTTTTTTAAAGGAAGCCAGGGAAATTAAGCAAACAGCAGAATACTTGAGAGATGACTACACAATGAAAGACAACATACTTACATACAAGCATACGCACACCAGTGTAAGAGCAAAGCTAAATATTAGTGTGCTTAGGATTTTGCAGAAATTTCCTTCTGGCTTTTTGGAGGGGGAATAAGAACTCCAAAGCAATTTCCTTGTCATTTAATGGAAGAATTATAAAAAAAGTAACACAGAAGAAATCTATGCACTACACTCATTTACGGTACCTTGACATAGGCGACAATTTTCAGAGAAATGGTTGCTAAGTAGAGAGAATTCATTGCAAAATCCATCAGGTTCCACCAGTCGTGCACGTATTCATTAAAGCCGCCATCCCACATTTCTTTGATTTCTCCCCAAATAAAACCTATAAGGAGGGGAAGGGAGGGTGAAAAGACAATTTTCAATTCTCTTAAGCCACTATTATTGGGCACTATAGCAGAACACATTGGAAAAGTTAATTAAAATGTAACAGCAGGGAAACACCAGATTCTGTCCTGTTTTTTAAAAATTAATTAATTTATTTTATCAATGAGAATAAAACAGATAAACTGAAAATAAACATCCAATACTAACAAGAAAAAAATAAAAAACCAAATATCAAATCGATCTAACACTGAACATTAAAAAACCCAGCCTGGCTGGATGCTGAAAAGCAAATAAATAAAAAAATAAATGATAGGTTCTTTCTCCACCCCACCCCTTACATAATGGGTCAGCAAATAGTTATAAGCTTTCCCATCCTTATTTAACAAAAATACATTAAATAAACAAATGCTACAGATTAGTAAATCTCTGTCTAATAATTAAATAGACCCAACATCTAATCATAATATATATGTAAAACAAACCAGTAAACAGGTTAGTTCAAACATTACACTAATCTTCAAATCCCTCTGTTAACCACCTGTTATTGTATTTAACACATATAAAGTCCACAAACAGCTTCCAATCCTTTATAGGAAGTTAATTTTGCCGGCTCTGCTAATTCAGTCAATTTTAGAATCCACCCTAAAATCCTTAAAATATGTTCTTTTGTGACAAGCAAAGTCAATGGGAAAGTCAGATTCACTTAACAACCTTGTTACTAACTTAACCACTGTAGTGATTCATTTAACAAATGTGCCAAGAAAGGTCATGACATGGGGCAAAACTCACTTAGTAAACGTCTCTCTTAGCAAAAGATGTTTCTCTCCAACAGAGAAATGAGAGAAGTCTGGATGATTCAGAAAAAAGGAAACATTAATAATAATAGCATTCACCAACAGTAGTCCTCCACATTGAAATGTGCGGTTGCATTCTCAATTCTTTTCTTCTATTTCTGTCTCTTTGGAATTGCAGTTGAAAGACTGGCTTTATGCTGCCAGAAACAGTCCCTCGGACCTTATGAATAGAGGAGAATGTGTGTAGCTCAGGGGTGCTTTGGTGCTCTCTTAGCTTGGTTGTTTTCTTTCAAACATTTCATTACCCAGCTAGGTAACATCTTCAGTGCTAGAAGGGAGTAGGATGGAGGAGGTGGAGAAGGAGAAGAACTGTGGGGTTCTTCCTGTTCTCTAAGCTTAGTTGTTTTCTTGAAGATGTTTTATTACCCAACTAGAATATCAGCAGTGCTGGAAAGGAAGGGGGAGTTTGCAGAGAACAGGAGGAGGACTTCTCTGAGCTTGATAGTTTTCTTTCATTACCCAAGTAGGTAACATCACCAGCATCACCTATTTGGGTAATGAAAGGAAACGACCAAGTGCAGAGACCACCAAGGACCCCAGAACATTTTCCTTGATACCTGCAGTTCCTTGCCTACACAATTAAGGTGGTAGCGGGACTTTTGAGGTAGAAACCCATGACTTATGGTTACGGTAAAAATCAGATTTGTTACTACAGCTACTGTCCTGCTGTTAGCAGAGAAAATGCTAGTATCTTATATAAATTCTTTTTCATCAATGAGAACTATTTTGTAAAAAACAAACAAACAACCTCCTTCTAACTAATTATCTGCAGGGAATTGTACTCTAACTCTCCAGTGTTATCAATAATCTCAGGATATTATTACTATTTATGGGAGACCAACTTTTAAGAAGGGGCTGGACAACCATTTGTCTAAAATGGTATAGAGTCTCCTGCTTAAGCCGAGTGTTGGACTAGACCTCCAAGGTCCCTTCCAACTCTGTTCTTTTCAGTTCTAAAAAGTGTTTTGAAAAACTGGAACTGTGAGATTATCATCATCAACATCATTGTGAATGCTGTCTTATTCCCAATGTACATACAGATAGGGTTTTCTCCTTCTTAAAAGCAGAAAAAAGATGAGAAAATCGAGTTAGAAACATATTGAATAACAATTGTTGGCAAGAGTGCAAGGCATCAAGTTTCTTTTACCCAACTTCCACCTCAAAGGTATAATTTGAAGGCTCCATTCAGTCTCCAATTCATTTTTAAGAGCTGTCAAAGTGAGGAACTACAGTTCATAAATTTACTGCATTTCCTTATTTAGAATCCCCTCACATATCCACTCTAAACTTCTCGTTCTTTTTTTAAAAAATAGATTCTATGAAAGTAAATCAAAAGGAAAAGGAATCATATTATTAGTTTAAAGATAACCAGAGGCTGTTAAAAAAAAAAGGTTCTTCAGTTCAAGAAGGAATCTTTGCCGTCATTCAGGGTTGTCTTTATAGAGACACAATATCAAATTAATTGACTAAAATACCATGCTCTATATTGCATTCTGGTTCTGGCATTTATTAAATAATTTCTTCCTTACTGAGGCCAACTCTTTCTACACACAAGGTACGGAGGGATGTTTCTAATATGGATTGGGATTTTTAAACTATATTTTCTATTTTTAACTACATTTTTAACTATATATTTTAACTATATTTTTCTGCAGTACAGGTAGACCTTGACTTACAACCAGAATTGAGACCAAAAATTGTGTTGCTAAGTGAGACAGTTGTTAAGTGAATTTTGCCCCTCTTTACGACTTTCCTTGCCACAGTTGTTAAGTGAGTCACTGCAGTTGTTAAGTTAGTAACACAGTTGTTAAGTGAACCTGACTTTCCCATTGACTTTGCTTGTCAGGAGGTCACAAAAGGGGATCATGTGACCCTGGGACTCTGCAAGTGTGAGTCAGTTGCCAAGAGTCTGAATTTTGATCATATGATCACGTGATTCTGCAAGGACTGTAAGTATGAAAAACAGTCGTAAGTAATTTTTTCAGTACTGTTGTAACTTTGAACGGTCATTAAACAAACTGTTGTAAGTCGAGGACAACTTGTATTTTATTTTATCTTATTAAGTATTTATGTTTTATTATCTTTGTAAGCCACAGAGTCACTAAGAGTGAATTGGGCGGCCATATAAATTTTCTTAAATAAATAAATAAAATTTATGTGATGCTATTTCACAATTGTTTTAATGAATGGTTCAGAAATACACTAAAATTAGAGGGAAATACTGTGACATCACCATTCTGTCGATTTGACCTTCAGCTGGTTTTGATGAGGCTACAAGCCAAAGGCAAGAAATATAAATATAAGTATAAATGAAAATATAATTGTGGGAGTTGATGAAAGAGCACTGAATAAGAGCTACAGGGTAAAATGAAATGGCATAATTACCCATTTCCCTGAAAATAAGACTCTGCCTTATTTTATTTTATTTTTGCCATGAAAGAAGGCTTTATTTTCAGGGGGGCTGTCATCCACTGACTCACCTCACTTGCACATGTTGCCCCCGGCATCCTTTTCACTGTCAGGAATTTCTTCTGCAGGTGCCAAGGCCTGCAAGGTTGTCCCAAAAGCCTCTGCAGCCAATAACAGAGCTCTGGGTCAATCCAAAGTTCTGTTATCAGCTGCAGAGACCTTCAGGAAAGCCTTGCCAGCAGCAGAAGACATGGGCCAGCAAGTCCTGGCTTCAACTGTTCGAAGGTAAGTAGTAGTAGTAGTAGTAGTAGTAGTAGTAGTAGTAGTAGTAGTAGTAGCTCCACCACCCCCATCCCCACCCTAGCTTATTTTTTACCCATGCACCCTGGAATTGGAGGAGTCTTAATTAGGACTTATTATGGGGGGTAGGGCTTATATTTGACGCATGTGTAAAAATCAAGCTATGACTTACTTTCGGGGTAGATTGTATTTTCAGGGAAACAAGGTATCATAATGGTAACAATTTATATCCCTACCATTTCATACCAAAACATGACAG
>JANHFJ010005689.1:29721-40351 GCA_032468195.1 Cerberus rynchops
TAGTATATACATATATACTATAGCACTATAGGTCAAAGGCATCAATTCTTCGATCAACTATTCTTTTTTTTTTTATTAAAAGTTTTTTAAAAAATTTTTAACAAACATTTCTCCCCCCTACCCATCCCTGATCAACTACTCTTAGTGTCCAACTCTCACCCCCATATGAACCAGTTGCCAAGCATCTGAATTTTGAACATGTGATCATGGGGATGCTGCAAAGGTTGTAACTGTGAAAAACAGTCATGTCACTTTTTTCAATGTTGTTGTAACTTTGAAAGTCTCTAAATGAACTGTTGTAAATTGAAGTCCATCTGTATTCTTCTAGGGTGGCCTGAAGATTTTGAGAACTTGGAAATGTTTGGATGACACACTTGTTCATCCACAGCAGATGTTTTTAAGCCTGTAGCCCTCTGGTAAGGCTGGATAGTATGTTAGAGAGATGGGGTGGAGGTCCATCCACAATAGGTCATGTAAATGTTGAAAGCAGAGATCCTCAGACTTTGTGAATTGGTAGGCCTGTTGGAATTTTGAGAGCCTTTTATGTGCTGACTATCCCTGACTAATCACAGAACATCCATACATTAGAAAGAATTTCCCCTCTATTACTACTTATCCTTGTTACTCTCAACTCTACTTTCAACAAATAATTTTACTGAAGCATTCTGTCATTTTTTTTTAATTAAAGACATGTTAGAAAAAAATTTTTTTTTACTAAAAGTGTGTGAAAAGTTCGGTTGCAGTAACAGTATATTGTAGGCCAATGACTTGCATTGCACTATGCCAAATTTCAATTTTGAAAAAAAATGAATTCAGAAAAATTAAAATCAATAATTATCGATATTGATAGACACCAAAGAATACTAGCACTTACAACCACATTGGTGGAGATCTGAGGTCGTCATCATTATCATCATCAGAGTTGGAAGGGAGTCCAATTTCCTGCTCAAGTAGGAGACCCTATTATCACTTGAAATCTCCTACCAAAACTAGAATGGATGGTGGACCTCTTAAACAAGATCCACTTGTTGCTGAAATGAATAGATCTTGACTTGCACTTCACATCAAAATTACATAAACATTTTCCATATTTTAACAATTTGTTTCACCCAAGAGAGGTCAGGACTTGTTGGAAGTTTCACAGACATATGAATATTAGGAGATAACATTTCATCAATTCCAATTAAATGAAAAAGACTTCATATACCATGAGAAAGGCTTGGCTTGTGGACTACAAAACTATCTAGATTAACAGAAGACAATGTTGGACAGAATAGACCAAAAATTTATTTAGAAGCCAATCCTATGAATCAGAGTGATCACTTCTAAATTTACAGTAATGATCCATGGCATTTGGGGATAGAGGTATTACTGATTAAACTAACAGATGAGTTTCCAATAATTTTGACTCCTGCTGGGTTAGAATTAGCAGGATTAAAGTGATGTTAGTGTTTATCCCTCAGAGATGTACCTACTTGCACATCCTTGTAGCGTTTCCCTTTCTAGTAAATATTGTGACATAAAGGCAAAAAAAGTATAAGCAAAATTGGAAATAAAAAAAGAAAAGAATTTAAGTGATATCTTTCATGATGCATCGCCATAGTTTTCCAATCTTTTATCACATCCATCTTCTGCTTCATATATTTCCATTTTCCCTTAAACGTCTCTCCACTTTTTATTTTTAAAGATTTCATCAAGTGTATCCAACCATGACTTTCTCAACCTTCTCCCTCCTTCTGAGCTTTTCACTCTTCCTTCACATATGTGCTTTGCAAATCAATCCTGATTTGGGTTGTATTTGGAAGGATATTTTAAACCAGATCAAGAGGCCTTTTAAATATTCAGGGCTGAAGGTATGGCTGGAAAGCTCAAGTACTGTATAACCCTTCTTAAAGGGCCAACTGAATAATTCCCTTTTAATGCCTAACTTTTTGACATCTTGAAAAACTGGCTATGAAGGGGAGCAGGAGAACAGGAGGAGCTTCCAATGATAGACTTCAATTTTCTTTTTGATTCTAAAGAGGAAATGTAAATTATTAAGATTTTTGAAATAAGCATTGCAATGATGTGACACTAGAGATATTGTCTAAGAAGTATACAGGTACTTCCAATGATTATTTGGAAATATAGAAAACATGAAGGGATATTTTATCATTCATGGTGGACTTGTGAAAAAAAGAAAAGACACTAGATACAAATACATATGTATTTGTTATATTGCTGCTCACTTCTTTAGATATCATTCTTTTTTCCTTTTTGCTATTATTCATTTTTTCTTTTACCCTTTCATAATCTTTTTATTTCTTCTCAGTTTCTGTAGCCTTTTCAATTTTTGCAAAATTTTATTTTAATAAAAATTATGCATTAAAAAGAAAAGATATGAGCTGAGAATCCACAATAAACTAACTGTGAAACTATGCGAGTTTTTTTTTCATAAGGAAACATCAACAAGGATTACCCAGGTTAAATATCTTTCTCCTTTCCCCTCTTACAAATTAAATGCAGGCTAAGCCTATTTGATGATGTATGATTCAATCAACAAGCTTAATATGTTGTCCAAACACAGCCTCTGATTTGGCAGAAATTCCAAGTTTTGGACCTCAATCTATTCAACACCATCCTCCCCCCAACTCACTAAGTCCACACCTGCATTCAGTCTATGACTAATCGCCACTGCCAACCTGCCATGACCAACTCACCGCAGCTAACTTGCTGCAGCCAACTCACTGTGGGACAACTCACCATGGCCAACTCGCTACATGTCAGCCAACTGCTGCGGCCAACTTGCTGTAGGGCCAATCATCATGGCCAACTCACCAGAGGACAACTCACCAATTTGTGAAAAAAAATTATACTAATATTGAAGAAATAGTGAAACAGGATTATTAAAGAAAGGATGCCAAAGGAGTGACAAAATGAAATGTGAATGACAAAAAGTAAAATATTTATTTAAAAAAAATTTAAATTGAATTGTTGAATTGTTTTGCAGTGAGTTGTCTCAAGTGAGTTGGCCTTGGTGAATTGGCTGTGGTAAGCTGACCATGGCATGTTGGCCATGGTGATTTGGTTGCAGCTAATTGTCCCATTTTGCATCCATCAGTCCATCACATCCAGCAGTGTGCTGCATGTTGAGGTGACATAATAGCAGTCTTCCAGTATTTGAGGTGTTACCACAGAGAAGAGGGAGTTAACCTATTCTCCAAAGCACTAGAGGGCAGGACAAGAAGTAATGAGTGGAAATTTATCAAGGAAACATTGTAAGAAAAATGGGGGAGTTGGGTTTTGATAGTAACAACTGGAAGGCCGTTATCTTTTACAGTCTTTCTGAATATTTCTCATGAGAACCAAGACCAATTCATTAGCACCTGGTGTGGGGGCTTTGCAGAGATGAACTTTGATGCCACTTTGACTGAATTGGTGAGCAGCTGACATGTGATAATTGATGGGAAGGAACTTTCAGTTTACTTGGGTGGAGAAAGCCCAGGCATTTCAGATTCAGGATTTCTCCAGTCGTGCCTATACAATGTCTTCAATAAAATGTTATTCTAAGGACTTTCATCTCTTTGGAGTTCTGATTGAGTTGCTGATATTATGTGGAACCCTGACAGTGTCTTTTGTACAAGATGTTGGACTAGAAAATCTCCCAGATCCCTTCCCGCTCTAAGATTCTATGTTCTATCTCCCTTCTTCCCCTCCAACTTCTGCCTGCCATGGGGCACTCCCATATGCTGCTAGTAAGAGGTTGCAGCAGATGCACAGTGCAGTGGAAGAACGTTACTCTGTTTTCACAGCAGCATGCAGCCATGAATAAACTGTAAGTGTGACCAGGAAATGCCATCTGTCATCATTCTGTAGATGCATTTGGATGATTCCCACACATTTTCAGAGGTGCCTAGAGTTCAAACAATTTATGTTAATTAGGTATGAGTGGGTGGATGTGGAACTAAGCAAAAATCTTGAGCAATTTGACAATTTTGTTTCCACATTGGAGAGCCAGTGGTGTTTATCTCAGGATGGCCATATTGAAGAGGAACTATCTAGAGATAAAACACCTCACTCAACTGAAGAGCAGCTGAGATTTCTCTGTGGAATTTCAAATTATTGTCCCCTTACCAACTCTTTAATGCACTTCACATAGCTGCTGCTCCAAAAGGAACACCAGATCCACTGTGGGATTACTCTCCCATGTTGACCTCTTGGTTATCATGGTAGCCATGAACTCCTGAGCTGCCTCAGATCTCACTCCTAGAGATAGCAGGTTAATGTCCACCAAAACCATAAGTCTAGAGAACTGCATTGCCAACTCAAAAATGGAGTCAAGTAGTTCAGATAAGGAGGTTGCTACGCATCAGGGAGGATAGTACCAGAGGTCTGCCAGGCTCAGCTTGGTGCTTCACAGGCATCCTGCCATCAAAAGCTAGAAAGAAGGAGGAAGGATAGATGGGAAAATAAAGCTCTGTGTGTGTGTACCTAATGGGAAACAGGGAGGGAGGACTGACAGATGATGAAGATCAGAGAAGCTTGGGCCAGTTTTTACCACCATCCAAGGCCAGGCTCCCTGAGAAAGAGTGTTGATTACCCTGAAACATTTCTGCATTCTCAAAACACTTCAGTGAGTTATGATTAGCTGAAGATGGATTGGTGAAGCGGGGGGAGACGGGGATGAGGGGAAACCTTTCTGTAACTTTTGAATACGGAAAATCCAGAGCTAGCCAGACTTTACTGCAGCCAAAATCTTTTTAGTAAATCAACCTTTCACTTCAACCAAATGGAATTGATGGTCTTACTTTCCTAAGGGATCAGATTGGGGTAGGTCTGACAGCAACAATCCCAGTAACCTTAGAGCTCAACTTAAAGGGTGTTACATCTGATAAGCTGTGGTTCACACCCTTGAAAGACATGAAATTCCTGAATGATGAGCGCCACACCTCCACCCCTGCCCCAATTGATGCCAAACCCAAACAAAGCTGGCAAACATCTCCAAAAGGTCACTCTCACTTCTGGACCAGCCAGATCTCAATATACCTATCACTTCAGTCCTCTCATGAATGCTTAAATTACAAATGGGGGAGACCTTATGAAAGACCTATCTGGCATTTAGAAGCAGCAACTGAAAACCAAGGCCTCTGAAGGTCTGTTAACTGGGTACAGAGACTGAGACCAAAGTTCTGGAATACAAAAGGCATTGACCCTCTGTTCCATGAGAACCGCCTGCTTCTTGTCTCCCACCATATCTCCTAAGGCCTGTCACTATGATTAATACTTTGTCCAATTTAGAGCGTAAGTCTATATCAGAAGACTAAAAAAACTAGGAAAACTGACTTCAAGTAAGCATTTTAATTTGAACTGGAGAAGCACCACAATCCCAATCCCTTAAATGCTGCTGGAGATTAGAAGATTTTGGAATGTACGTTTTGTTGGAATGTATTTTTATGCAACGACTACAGTAGTATTCAGCCAGTAAATGGCAGTGTTTACAAGTTTGGATCTATGGTATATAGTGTTTGTTCTAAATAGAGCTTCCTGTTTCCTGTTACCTTAAGCAGTTAAGTTAAAGCACATGGTGACTATACTCTTCGATCTGTGGTGCTATATATAAACAGAATTTCTAACAATCAGCGGTCAGAAAAGGGAATGAAGATCCTCACACACAACAAAACAAGAAGAAATAAGAAGCCTTACCTCTTTCTGATGATACTTTATTGCTACCTTTAGCTTGGCCAAATCATGGCACTTCTGGGGATCTAATTCCTCACTTTGATCATCCCTGTGGTTCAAGATGATTTCCAGTTCTCGGGAGCTGCGTGCCTGATCCAGTAGGTCTTTTGCAAACCGCTTGCACTGCTGGGAAAGCTCCTCATATTCAGCCTTGAACTCATTCTCCACCTTGCTGAGTTCCTTCAGCTCCCAACCCAGCCGAAAGGCTGTCAAGATCGGGTCCTCACTAGATAAGGCGATGAGTGAAGGACTGGCCAAAGCTTTATAGATGTTTAACCTCGATCTGGAATGCCTCAGGCTATCCACTTCTGAACTGGAGACGCATTCTACACAGTTGCATCGGATCTGATGTGGCCGTGGGATGGTGACCCGTCTTTGGACAAGCAGTTTTATGATCTCGTAGTTGTTGGTATGAGCAGCCAACATGATAGGGGTGATATCAGGAGTGAACTCCGAAAATTGGGTGTCCATCATTAATGTGGGAACCTAGGTAAAATCAGTTCAGGCTGTTAACATCTTTCCTGCACAAGTGCTTTAAAATCACAGCGTATCAAGAGGAAGTTTCAAATAGGTCATACAACATCTATTTCACTTTACCGACACTACAATCAGTGTTTAAAATATATCCTGTAACACTCCTATGAATCCCAGAAAGGAAAGTTAACTTAACATTGCAAAAGGTGTTCAATTGTTGCCATACTGTTGCACAGAAAACTATATGGACTGTTCATTAAATTATCTAGAATCAAGCTTGGACCTTTTGTCTTCAGCAAACTTAGTCCTCAATAGTACATAGTTGACCTTGCCTGATCTCAAACAGAGTCAAATTAGAGTCAAATCTAATTAGAGTCAAATCTAATTAGTATTGGAATGGCAAACCATCAGAAAATCCCTGGGTTGCAGGCTGGACGCAAAAGTTAAAATTAAAAACATCCTTAAAGAAGAACAACCAACCCTTTCTATAGGACAGTAGTGGTGAACGTATGGCATGCATGCCAGAGTTAGCACTCAGAGCCCTCTCTGTGGGCACATGCGCCATTGCCCCAACTCAGCTGCACCACATTTCTCTGTTGCATTTCTCACCGTCGTTTGCAGGGAAACAGAAGTTTGTGGGACTAAAAAAAATGTTCAGTCAATCAATTGCAACTTCTCAGGAAAGAAAAAGACCTCACCTCCTGCAGAGCTGCTGGTGTTGTGATGCCCTGCCTCTGTACTGGCCAGCTGGTCTTTGGCCCTCTGCCATGTGCACACAACTTGCAGTTTGGTCACTTGATCTCAAAAATGTTCGCTATCACTACTATTTATTTTATTTTATTTTATTTATTTTCATACATTTCTATACCGTCCCCCCTCCCTGGGGATTCGGGGCAGTGCACAGGCATTTAAAAGAGATATATAAAAAAGTGAAAAAAGAGTTCAAGAAAAAATTAAATCCAGGCCCACATTATCTATAGGAGAAGGCAAAGAGGCAGAGCTGGGGGTGGAGTCAAGAGAGGACTCAGCCTAAAATCCTTATAAATCCACATGTGCTTGAAGTCCAGCCCCCCCCACCCCCCAATTCTGTTAACTCTTACCTAGCCCTAATTTAGTGCTGGCCTTAGTTGACTACATTCTTGTGTATAGGCTTGAACAATAAATGTGCTTGAACAGGAAACCCTATAGCGTCAAACTGATTTCTTCGAGGGCTGAATCAACATTATAATTCTCCTCCGCAGACCAGCTGGGGAGGAGGGAGAGACAGCCAAAATGGGGGACACAGGGCCACACATGCCCCCCCACCCTATTTTCAGCCTGGACAACCTCCTGAAGTTTTGGCTTGCAAAATGCTGCAGGAGGCCATCCAGGCTGAAAATAAAGTGTGCAGGGGAAGGGTCACACACCCCTTCTCCCCCACATCCCATTTTGGCTGCCACAGGCACCACGGGCTGGTCCTTTGCTATTTCCAGGCCAGTCCTGCGGGCCAGACTTAAGTACCCTGTGGGCCAGATCCAGCCCGTGGGCCTTGAGTTTGATACCCCTGCCCTATATCATTTCAAATGGTCCCATTCTGAAAGCCTCCATTGATGGAGTATCCATATCTTCTGGAGGCAACCTTTCCCATTGGTTGATTGTTCTCATCTAGGAAATTTCTCCTTAGTCCTAGGTTGCTTCTCTCCTTGGTTAATTTCCATCCATTGTTTCTCATCTTGCTTTTTAGTGCTCTGGTGCTTTGGAAATTAGTCTGACATACATTTTAAGATAAGTAAGGTTACAAGGCTGGGCAAATGGTACATTAAGCACCTGATTACAATTCTCTTTGCTGTCAGGTGTTTGATCCTAACTGGCTCAAGGTTGACTCAGCCTTACATCCTTCCAAGGTTGGTAAAATGAGGACCCAGATTGTTGGGAGCAATATGCTGATACTGTAAACCACTTAGAGTGTGCTATAAAGCATTATAAAGCAGTATTAAGTCTAAGTGCTATTGCTATTGCTATTCTGCCAAGATAGATTTGCAAGTGTCCCATATTCAGAGCAGTATAGCCTTGTCCTCCAATGCCTCTTGAATCAATGACACACTTTTTGCTAATTCATCATCTTTATTCCTAAAACTGCGGGATCAAGCACTGTTGCTAGGAGTAAAGAATGTCCCTAGTATTCAATTAAAAAAAATAATTTTCAAATCCAGGGGAAAAAAATGAAAAATGTGTTGGGTCACATCAGTATTAATAGGAACAGAGTTTAATGCAAATTTCATCTATTAAATACAGTTCCTGGGTGTTGTTTTTATTATGTTAATTTCTCTTACCTATATCTTTGAAATATTTATTTCTTTAATGTAATATCTTTTTAAAAAAATAAATGGAACCACTACTGTCTATAAATCACTTCCAGATCACCTTTGAGGCATCCTTTGTTTGACCAGAAAGAGATGGTTGTAGATAGTTTAATGCTATAGCTTTTGTAAAATAAACCATAATTGAGCCTAAATTTCTGTTGTTAAGTGAAACATTTGTTAACTGAGTTTTGCTCCATTTTACAACCTTACTTGCCAGTTGTTAAGTTAGTAACATGATTATTAAGCGGATCACATGACCTTGGGACACAGCAACAGTCATAAATATGAGTCAGTTGCCAAGCATCTGATTTTGATCACATGATCATGAGCATGCTTCAAAGGTTGTAACTGTGCAAAATAGACATAAATCCCTTCAGTACCATTGTAAATTTGAATAGTCACTAAATGAACTGTTCATTAAGTCGAGGATGACCTGTATATTTGGGAAGGGGCATGCCAATTCAGCCTCAACCAAAATTTATTTTTGATTAAAAATATTTTTTTCTGTTTTAAGCATAAGAGAAGGAGGAAAGAAAATAAGCCATCATATAACCATTCCCACATTTGAAAGCAGAATTTCCTGCTAAACACACCCATCACACTATCAGAATGGATAATTCTATGTAAATTCATCTTTCACAAAAGACAGAGAAAGAGAAACCAGAAACAAAACTGATTAAATAATTGTGGTAGTTAAATACTGCAGGTTCTACAGTAGAAGATAGAAATGGTGGATTAAAAGAAATATTAGCTTTTTCCACTCTTTGCCCCCCTCTCAATCTGAGGTTGACTCTGTTGTTCAGAAGGAATTGTTATTCAAAACCCCCATTTTAAGGAAGGGAGACAGCTGTGCAGCAGGATTTCTCAACAAGAAAGAGATGTAATGGTCTACAATCTGCCAGGCCCACAGCAGTGTGCTATTAAATGATCAGCACACCTCACAGCTAAGGCTAATGTGCACCACCCATGGTGGATTATTATTGACATCTGCTGTTCAGAAGGCTGAAACCTTCAAGTACAGCAAAGAGTTTGGCAGGGGATTTGCCAACAATTCTCTTTGGAAGGCACAGTATTCTGTTTGCTGCTGGCATGTGCAATTCGATGTGGCGCTCAGTGCCTGGCATGATTCTCAATTCAACCAGCCCACTTCATCCAATAAAAGATAAAGAAGTCTCTGTGGGTTTTATTTTTCAGATTGTTGTGAACTCTGGGAGTGGTGGTCATCTCCATTTCAAGGCCATTGTTTTTGCATTGAGCCAGCACTGTCCTAAGGTATTTCCAGTTATGTGGTCAGCATGACATCACATCACACTATTCATTTCTCTATGAAGTGGTACCTATTTATCTGCTTGGATTTGCATGCTTTTGAACTGCTAGGTTTGCAAGAGCTGGAGCGAGGACGGGAGCTCAGTCCATCATGTAGCACTTGGATCTTGAACCTGGGCTGCCAGCTTTCCAGCTAACAAACCTAGCATCTTAACCACTCAGCCACTGCACTGCTTCAAAGAGTATGACTAATTCAGATGAACTCTGTGCCCGTTTGCCTTCAGGCCATTCAAGGTACTCCAAGCAAAAACATAGCCTAAAATAAATAAGGGAAGGTATGGGATTCTTTCAGAGAAAGTATAAACTCTGTGCACAGATTGGCATAAGAATGACAAGAAAAGAGTACCCCAAACTGGTGAGCCCCTAACATGGATCTGATGAATTTGTATCAGGATTTTTTTGGGAAGCTATCGCAACTGAATCTATTTCTGGATTTCTTGGTGCTCTCTGAACCTAACAGACATTTGTTACGAACATCCGCAATGAACGCGCTGCAGTTCCACAAATGTCTCCATACAATAGAAATGTTGCTAACAGACATTTCATACCTATTTCACTATTTCACAACTAGGGAATATCATTAATAAGGTGAATTCTGTAAGGGACCATAACTTCACAGTTCAACCATAAGATATATATTTTCTTCCATTGGAATGTAATTCTTCCAAGGAAGATTCTTACAGATTCTTCTTTAATAAGATTTATTTATTTATTTATTTATTTATTTATTTATTTATTTATTTATTTATTTATTTATTTATTTATTTATT